>CM036537.1:10634509-10689509 GCA_020745685.1 Tautogolabrus adspersus | reverse complement strand
CGTTTAGTTTTGACCTTTTTATTTAAGCCTCTGCCGTGTCTCCTTGTTGTCACAGTGATGGAAATGAATGACCCAGCTCCATCTTTGAAAGTCTCATTACACTTTAAAAAAACTCTCAGAAAGCTCAGCTGATAAAGTTGAAAGTAATATCCACATCAAACATTTCACTTTTTTACAGAGATCTGTAACTGGTTACTTTTCCCGTGGTTAAGTTAATGTTGTAACTTTCAATCCAACAGAAGATCTTTTATGTGAAAAAGCACGGTTGAGTTAAAACAGCAAGTAAAATATTCTCATCTTAAGACAGTGCAAAATCAAAGCCTGACAATTTTTATTTTTAAATGCGAAATAAAAGAATTTCAAACAAGGACTTAAAAAGGCTATTTATCGCAATTAACTATTTCTTAAATTGAAGTTGAAATTTTGCTCTTTTTTTTTGCATTTCTGCTTAATCATTCCTAAAATAGCCAGTATGGTTGAAAATGTACGAAGCCCCTAAAGTGACATTTGAAGTTTTTATTTTATTTTTTAAGGTTTCTGGTGAGCACCAGTGCAAACTGCCCCATGAGCACAGGAAGGTATGGCGTGGTGCGCACCAGAAACGTGTTTTTTTTCCACCCATGTCCCCTGATGAGGTCTGTAGAAATGTATCAGTAGCACTGTCATATTTTATTTATGTTGAAGTAAGAATATACCAACAGGAGCACGTCAATCACTGCAAGGCCTGATCTGGGTTTTGTCATAGCCGTTACAATGTCTCTTAATAAGTTTACATTAAGTCTGTCTTTTTCAATTTCATTTTCAAGTCCATTTCTCCAGTGTCAAGCTTTTTTGGCTTTAAAATTACACGTAGTTGTCCTGCACTGTTTTTCCTTCTTTTTCATTTCCTTTTCTTTTTTTCTTTTTTTCAAGTGTACATGCCTTCTTTCTGCAGATCGATTGGTCTGGCCCTCACAAATGTGCTAGGGACTGCATCAGTATGTTTATCATAGCAGGGGTCTACTATACAGAATTATACGAACAAAAATAAGTGTCATTTGATTAAGTGCTGTCCCAACCATGACCTTGGCTTAGCTGAACTCTTTTTCCATGTTTTGCATAATCCTTTGTTCAAACATCATCGTCTTGCTTATATTACACAGTTTTAGCTGGAGCAGATGCTGTGTTATTTGAGAGTGCACCTTACGTGGTCTGTTTTTTGAGGTAATCTTTTTGATATATTTTTACAGTTTTGATTCATCAACCTAAATTACAAGGAACTGGCAGTTTGAATGTTCATGAAAGTGGGGATCTAAAGGTAACACAGAGTCAAAGTTTAGTATGTTTAGGTGCTTTAAACTCTTGTTAAATAAAGATGTCCTCTTGTATTTTTACTGCTGTGATCCTATAAATGTCCTTATTTCTTTCTCCTGCACAGAAGCACAGACAGGGTATCGTGAATAGATTTGTTTCTATTTATTGTTTTGTTTACCATGGGAGTAAAGATCAGTGAACACTCTATTAGCATAATTATGGCTGCAACCCTGCTGCTTCTTATTTTTAACCTTCCATTTTTCTTTCATCCAATTTCCATTCAGGTTACAAATGTTAGTGTGACCTTTTTAAACTGATATAACAGGCTGACACACCGTGCCAGCTCATCAGACAAGTACCGATTGCCAGCTCTAAATCTGGCTGCCATGGAGGATTTACAACCAGCAGATGCTACCTAACAAGCAGTGTGTGCAATGTGTGCATACTGTATAGTATCAAGAGAGCCGAGTCTAAACAAACATATGCAACTAGACTTCATTTGCCAGTGAGGCTGCGCCGAATAACACGCATGCATAGTTTACCTGGCAACCCATCCTAAGAGCGGCAATCTGAATGTAATGCAGGAATGGGGACCTCTGCCATGCTCAATGAGAAATGTTGATTGGTTATTTTTGACTGGAATCTAAAATATCCCTGTGTATCTCTATTGACTTTAAAAATCAACACAACAGAGGAAACATATGAATATTTTAAGCATATTTCCAAACTCAAAAAGAAGATGTATAACCAAAGTCCCAAATTAGAGTAAGGCAATCTGCTACATTGAAATGCAAAGAAACGCTATGGAAGCCCTAAGAGGACATGTATCCATAAGTTTGATTTTACTCTGTTTTCCTGTAATAACAAGTACATTTTAGGTTTTTCTCAAGATCTCAACGTATTTAACTTTTTGCAGTGAAACCGGTTATTTTAAGTCGTTTTCATGAGATCTTGAGAAATTAACTCCTCACGAGAGGAACTTTAAACTGATAACGGGATTTTGGGGTGGCCCAAGGGAGGGCCAGTAAAATGGCCACACTTGTATCCACCCGTATAGAGCAGGTCCACAGGTCCACTGCTCTCTTTGTCTGTGCTAAACTTTTAATCTCACAAACACACACACACACACACACACACACACACACACACACAAATTGGAAAAGTCCGTGACCAGCAGAGCTGCTGTAGTGACGACCGTGCAGACAAATCCTTCTTGTTTGAGAAAGATTATGTAGGAAGAGACGTCGCTGTGCAATCTACTGAGTGCTTGAATAGTAAATTGTGTTTTTATGCTGTTTTTTTTTAAACCTTTTTGCTTAAAGAGCAACTTGCAGGTTGAAGACACCAGTTAACCAATTTATAGGAAAATAACTTAAAAAGAATATTTTGAAAGAAATTCAGGAATTAATAAACCACAGGGTCTCCTGGAGACCTTTTAGTACGTTAGTTTTTACTTCCGCATTTAAAACTGGCAATCGAACGTGACGTCACATGGGTAAGTCCCGCTGATTCCCCCTCTGTTTAACATTAATAAACATGGATCCGTGTGTCACTCCCGTCAATGAAGAAGAAGAAAATCTGTATTCCTATACATATGATGGTCCACTGGCTTATTATTATGAACCTCGTAGGTGTGATAGAGAGCAGGAACAGGGCACGATTAGGAGGAATAATGTCCACAGGAGAGCAGTTGAGTTGTGGTGCGAGGAGAGACCCAGTGAAGAACAGGGCCGGTGTCCTGCTCAGTGACCGGTGTTAGCTAGCCATATGTAATGTTGTGTTCACATCAGCATATGTAAAGTTTGTAATCAGATACAATAACTTAAAAAATAAGTAGTATTAAGTGCAAGTGCTGATCATTAACCGTTCAGTTGTATGGGATCGCCTTGTAAAAACGGTAAATTTGTAGGCTACTACGTTTCACGGCACCACAGCGCTGTGCGTGACAGAGACGGAGCCCGATCATACAGCCGGTGCAAATACAGCACAGGTGTCTTTATATTTTATTCCTGATGCAGCCCAGTGCTCACGTTGTTTAAATAGAAAATTAATAGGCTAGCCAATAAAGTCTATGGTGCAGTATGTTCCTGATATTAAAGAGTAGGATTAGCCTACAATACGAGTTCACAGCGCACGTCCTCTTAACTTAATCCACACACACAGGGTGCACAACAGCGCACATACTCCACAGTTTAATATCAGTGCATTTGCTGATAGGCCTACAATTAAATGCGTTTTATTGGTATAGAGGACTGAGAGACGAAAAGCTATTGTTTCTGTTTGTTTCCAAAATCTCCAACCTGCGCGTTCTGTCTGTAGCCTACACGCAGAAACACATGCAGAAACACACACACTCAAACGCTCTCTTGAAAACGGGAGTTAGATTTATAATACATCGTATGACTACGAGTGCCTCCCATATATATTAATACAGACTGTCCAGTGTCTATTACGCGCACATTAGAGAATTTGCTATTCAACTGTGCTATTCAACTTGTCGGTTTCATCGTTTCTGAGGTTGTGGAAATAATTCAGCGCATTTAAGGCAGAGAGCTGACACTCTGATTGGTTGGATTCACACCCAAAACACACAATATAATCAAGCCACATAATCCATCCGCTCTGCGCTCTGTGCCCAGATTGTGCGCCGCGTAAATTCCAAAATATAGTCGGACATGCCCCAAACCGCAGCGCGCCACATGCTTTTGAACAACGCGCTTTAAGCCGTCATAATAAAGCCCATACATAGAAAGAGGGAGAGGGGTAACAGTCTCCTGTAACTTTAGTTTGATAGGTGCTTGTGCAGGATATGTCAGCCCATAGCTTCAGCCATGGAGAGTATATTACCTTTGTTTATACAGTTTTGATTGTGTAAATAATAGGATTATCAAGTTTAATTGTAAATATGGTGTCCCTATCCCCAGGCAATACCGTTACACAGGTTACAGGCAGGTGATCCTTCCTGTGTTGTGTCTGCCATCAGGAGACAGTTTCCAGAAGAGGGAGTGTTTATAAAGGCTTTAAATGGTATTCATTTAGAGGAGAATTAGAAAAATAAATAAATAATCACAAAGTGTCTTACCAGTTGAAATCTTTTTTTAAAGCTTATATCAGTTATGTATCAAACACATTGTACTATAAGGGTACCCAGCATGCAACTGCAAGACCAATATGCTCTTTTTAAAAACAAACTATGAACATGTTCTTCTATTAAACATTTACAGTCAAAAACACATGAAAGCAAAGGAACAAATGTACAAAAATGCAGATTTCACAGACTGATATAATAAATATGTACATTATATATACATTCATTTCATATTGAATAGTACATATCCGGTTCCTTGCTTCCCCCTCCAGAGGTGGATGTGCACATCTGGGAAATGCATGATTACCATGGTCATGGATGTCCTGAACATGGTTTACCAGGCTTTCCCACCTGGCTGCCATCACACCTGGATCCCCATATGGAGTGGAAGCTGCAGTCCAGTATAGATGATTTATCATAACTGGCCTCCACAGCTTCAGGTCTTCACACCCCCGCTAGAACCTGGTCAGGCACAAACATCACACCGAATGAAAACGTGGCGATAAGAGGTTCCCCAGTTATTAACAGCAACTCTAACGGATTTAAGAACAATTCAATAGACATCAAACCTCACACTGAAAGTTCAGACGTGGTTTATGATCACTTTATAGTTTTTTAATGAACAGAGCAGGGAGGGTGACGCGCAGACAGACAGATGAGCACTCAGCGCACATTGGAGAAGTTTGGACAGCACCACCGTGTTAACGGAGACTGCAGTATGCCATTTAGTACACATACTTTACTGGTAAACCTGTAAACCATAGAGCACATTATCAATTCAACTTTTGTTTTTTTGTCCGTGCGCAATATGAGCACTGACACGTTCCCAGACTCGCTCGTATAGCTCTCTCTCTCTCTCTCCCTCTCTCTCCTGTAAACAAGGTACAGCCTGTTTTAGTTACGGACAAAAATGTAATCACACATACCGGTGTAGGCTTCTACATCCACACATCACATGTAACTGTAGTTTTAAAGTACTTATTGCTGATGGTTTCAATTATCCCTGATTTCAAGGGGTGCTGCAGCACCCCTCGGCTAGCTACTTACCGCGTCCCTGATGCCATGTCACCGTTAGCTAGAAGGCTTCGATTATATTATTAATAATTATGTATTAAACACATATTATTCTACCTATTGAAATTCGTATATCCACTTATCTGGAGTCATAAAACAAAAACGCAAGACTTACGGTGCTCAGTTCACGTTTACATCGGGCAGCTTCTCTGACAGATCCTTGTTTACTTCTGCCACTGGGAGCCGGGCTGGGGGCTGCTGCTGCTGCCGGTGAACCTGCAGTTGCCTGTATTGACGGGACCGCACCCGCCATCAGTGTCACCCGGTCCTGGCTTCGGTATCCCGTCCTGAACTCCATCATATCGCCGGGCACATAATCTTCCTGCCGAAAATGAGCGCCACAGACGACCGCATTTTTTGTGACCATAAATCCCCGTCTCTTCATCTGCTCAAAACAGGCACAAAGCTAACTCCATGTTTCTTCCTATTGGGGAAACAGTGGACTCAATGTCCCGTTAAGATTGTATTCAGTGCATCCAGCACAAAGTCAACATTTAACCATCTTAATGACTGGTCAAATTTAATGTAATAAGATGGAAGAAACACAATAAACACAATCTGAAACGCCCGCTCTCATTCACTACCGCCTACTACACAGCAGAGTCAGAGGACACGAGTCCCCCATGCTACGTCATATGACGCGATGTTGAAAAAAAGAGCGTTCTAAACAGCTACACTGAAAAGGGCCACTTTCTCAAACATATCAAATCAATAATTGACTTCTTCTAAAGCCATTTTCAGACCATTTTAAGTGTTAATTTACAAAAAATGTAACCTGCAAGTTGCTCTTTAAATGAACTTTCCTCTTTGTTCTCAAAAACTTTTCCGATTGCCATGTTTTGGAGACATATGATGAACTCTTTAAATAAAGCTGTGCATGAGACTCTATGGGGGGGCTATCCTGTCCTGCTGATGGCCTCATTACCCATTCGGATTTCAAAAGATTATGTTGGTGTGTCTAATCGCTAAAGACATTGGACATTTTCTCTTTCCAAACTTGTATATTAGATAAGTGTTCACTCATATTTAAGTCTGACTGAAGCTTTCTTTATCTGAGTAGTCAAACCAAAAAAAACAACCAGATGTTCACGCATTACAAGAAATAGTGAGGAGTAAGCTGGAACAAAGATACAGTAGACACTTTTGATTTCTTCTCCTTTTTTCTTTAATGAAGCTGAGCTTGACTTGGTTTATAGCATAAGTTATCAAACATAACAATGATTATTCATCCTTTTAGCAGGATATTAGATAAATGCTGCCATGCATTTATAATAAATTATACATTCAAATAAATAAAGTACAGTCATAGGAAATGTATGATTTTTAGCCCTTTGGTTTTTATGTAAGAAATATTTCACAAACATTTGAGTGCATTAGAGAGCATCATGGCAGTAGTCCACCAATGCTTATTATCTAACTGATCTCAATTGTACTTTTACTGTTTATTTTGACTCTCAACCCCCTCTCTCTCTCTCACACACACACACACACACACACACACACACACACACACACACACACACACACAAAGACACACGTTTTTGTCTTCTGCCGGAAGCCTTGAATTTATCAGTCTGTCAATCGAACATTGACAAAAAACAAAAACAAATTAAAATATTTGTGTACCTCTGCCTGCGGGCAAATTCTAACTGTATGTATCAAGCACAGTGTTTAGAGCAGCCACCAAAATGAAAGCTCCATTGCAAACAACCCTGTCAGTTCCAGAACAGACAAGAAAAAGTAGCTGCTTATCAACATGAGGAAGGAGGCCTAGATGGAAAAGGAGCGCTGCAGGCATTGTGAGAAAGTAAACAAATCTCATACAAGTGCACCCATGGAACTAAAAGTGGTGTGTGTGGGGGGGGGGATCAAAAGAAGCATGAAATGGTTGAAAGTAAAACCTCAAACGAATAAAGGAAACAAAATAACTTTTTCATATTCCTTACTTTGAGCCATGCTGTTAATACATTTAGGCCATAAATCACTTGTGTGTTCCATATTACGGTGCTGTGTTTGAAAGGCAGTTGTACTACATCAATCATTGTGGGATTAGGTTGAACAAACTTTCCTCTGCTTGGTCCATGCGTTTGAAATTATGGACGTTAACATATTGTCAGCCTCTAATTCACTTAAAATAAGTTATACCAATGTATTATTCTGAAACCTAATGCCCAATGAAGCTGATTTAGGGCTAGAAAAAGACAAGGACAGTTATCTTTCAGAACCACTTAACCCTAAATTCCACCAGATGTGTGTTTGGTCCTTCTTCACTCCACCACGGCAGCAGAGCTGACATGTTTTTACTTTAGTCACTGTGTGTGCGTGCTTTCACTGGCTCCACCGCGCTGCGTCACAGCTCCGTCCCTGCTCCAGCAGTCCCGGGCCCTCTGCAGCCGATACGTGAGGCTTCCATTTTTCCCAGTTGCCGTAGCAATGCGCATCATTTAACGCAGAAAAGATCGAGCGGGATGGGGAGTCAGACACCGAAACAACGTTAAAACATCCGGTTTATTTTCAGAATAAAACACTCAGAACAATGACCTTATCTCTGTTTGTTGTTGTGTTTATAAGGCTTTTATTCGGTTTATACCACACACATTGTATTATTACTACAATTCTACAATTCACTTAGCAGACGCTTTTATCCAAAGCGACGTACATCAGAGAGTAAGAACAACACAGGTAAGAATCAAGGAAAAATAAAGGAACAATGTCAGTAAGGACGAACGATCAGCTTTGAGTCCGATTGGACACACAGGTGCTGAAAGGCATTGCCCAGAGGCAAGGCACAACATTAACTGCCGTTCTGAGACTCTAATCAGTATATAAACCATCTTATACGTCATCGTTTTCAAACAAAAACAAAAACCATCATCATTACCATCATTACATCAATACTATCGAGATCATCATCATTAAGTTAAGTTAGCAGGTATTCCTGAAAGAGCTGGGTCTTTAGCTTTTTCTTAAAGGTACAGAGGGACTCTGCAGATCGAATGGAGTTTGGAAGTTCATTCCACCACCGGGGGGCGACAGAGGAGAAGAGTTTAGTCCTCGTCTTTGGACCCTGTTGTGAAGGTTGGATCAAACGCCTTTCATTGGCAGAGCGTAGTGGACGGGAGGGAGTGTAGACCTGAAATAGAGAGTTAAAGTAAGGAGGAGCCGTTTTTGTTGCTGTTTTGTAGGCGAGCAGCAGAGTTTTAAATTTAATGCGAGCAGTGACTGGGAGCCAGTGTAAGGAGATGAACAGCGGAGTGACATGAGCTCTTTTTGGAAGGTTGAAGACCAGTCGTGCTGCTGCGTTCTGTATCATCTGCAGAGGTTTGGTTGGGCATGTAGGAAGACCTGCCAGTAGAGAGTTGCAGTAGTCTATGCGTGATAGCACAAGAGCCTGTACCACAAGTTGTGTAGCATGTTCTGACAGGTAAGGACTGATCTTCCTGATGTTGTACAGGGCAAAACGACATGATCGGGCAATCGAGGCTACTTGAACCTTGAAGGTTAGCTGGTCATCAATCATGACACCCAGGTTCCGGGCAGACTTTATGGGCATGAGTTTGGTTGTTCCAAGTTGGATATTGATATGTGGCTGTATAGAGAGACTGGCTGGGATGACAAGGAGCTCAGTCTTTGAAAGGTTGAGTTGAAGGTGCCGTTCATTCATCCATTTAGAGATATCGGTGAGGCATGACGAGACTCTAGCTGAGACTGTGACATCGCCTGGTGGAAATGACAAGAAGAGCTGGGTATCATCAGCATAGCAGTGGTATGAAAAGCCATGAGAGCGGATTATCGAACCAAGTGAGCTTGTGTATATGGAGAAGAGGAGGGGACCAAGCACTGACCCTTGAGGTACCCCTGTGGATAAGCTGTGCGCTTTGGACACTTCTCCCTTCCACGACACTCTAAAGGATCGCCCAGAGAGGTAGGACTCGAACCAGCAAAGGGTGGATCCTGAGATGCCAAGCTCAGAGAGCGTGGAAAGGAGGATTTGATGGTTGACTGTGTCAAAGGCAGCAGACAGATCTAGGAGTAGTAGAACTGATGACTGACCTGCCGCCCTGGCCGCCTTTAGCGATTCTGTTACTGAGAGTAGTGCAGTTTCAGTAGAGTGGCCCCGCTTAAAGCCCGACTGATTTGGATCAAACAGATTGTTTTTAGACAGAAACTCCGAGACTTGCTTGAAGACTGTGCGCTCAAGTACTTTTGACAGAAAGGGCAGAAGAGAAACCGGTCTGTAGTTTTCAACCTGGGCTGGGTTCAGTGTGGGTTTTTTTGAGCAGAGGGGTGACCCGAGCTTGCTTGAATGCTGTGGGGAACACACACTGCGGGAACTCCTGTCTCTCGGCACTCCAGCTGTGCTGCTCCGTGCTGCGAAATGAGAACGCAGCCTGTGAGTGTTGATGGACGAGGGTGCACAGAGCCGTAACGGAGCGGACACGCAATGCACACATATCTGGTGGAAGTTTGGGTAAGACCCACCTGCCACGTATACTGGAGGTCTGCATTCAAATGAATTGGCCACATGAATTAAAAGTACTCAAGTAGTCTGAATTGTTGTGAAGTAAGCTTTGTGACAAGCTGTTTTATTATCTTCATTGTTATCTTTCTCAAGTGTGGCATTTCAATCTATTTAAGAATGGGCTGTAAACAGTCCTTGAGTGTGTATTTGTGTCTCGGTTGTGGTTCCAGTGGATTGATATTTTTAAGAAATTAAAGAAGGATTTCAGTCAGGATTTGAAATCAGAGTTTTAAAGAAAGAAGATGAACAACAGAACAGAAGAGGTAAGTATGAATGTGAAAGTAAAAGTAAGGGGGGTGGATTTGTGATTGTGATGAGGTGTTCAACAACCATTTGGATTTGGACCTTGTGTTTTGGCAATGTGTTTTTTGTTATCCTAACAGTAGAGAGATTAAAACTAAAATAAAGACAAAAAAAAAATGCCTCACAAACTTGAATAAACCCAAGGCTCCACCACCTGTAACACACTTTTCCAGCATGTTGATCCTGAAGTATTTGATAGTTTTATAAGAGCTTGTTAACTGAAGCTGACAGCTGGAGAGAGAGAAAAATGCAGCTTTTTGAAAGCAGCAAAAGTGAAACGAAAAAATAAAGTAAGTGTAGACAGTACACCCATTGTATAACAGTTTATTATTTCAATTACATTTAGAAGAGTTTGATTAACAAATCTATCTCGAACCTTAACCTTCCTTCCTGCCTGCCTACTTACTCGTCTACCTATAACCTACTCTGCATTAGAACAGCTGAAGAGAAAGGCAGGAAAAGTGGGGACGAAAGAGTGGGGGACGACATGACTAAATGGATACAGACTAGGAGCCGAACCAGCAACCATACTGCATTGAGAACTGCAGCCCCTGGACACGGGGTGCTTGTGCTCTACCAACTGAGCTTAATGACACCCCACACTCATTGTGCATCATTGATCCAAACCAAAGTGTTTTGACTCAGCACAAGTCACAATTTATAGCTGGTGTGATGAAAAAAAAACAAACTAAAAAGAAACAAGGAAAGACAAATTTGTGTTTGTTCAAAGTGGGGAAAATTGAAGGAATTATTCAACTTTAACTGATGATTTCAGTATGCACCCCAGGCAGCATGACTCACTATTTGAAAGTACAAAAGAGAGAGAAACAAAAAAGAACTTGGAGGAAAATAATGAAAAGTTGAGTTCCTGGTTGGGGTCAGAGTCTGAGTTCAGTACAAATAATGAGAGGTGAAACTTCCTTTCAAACTGAACATCATTATTAATCAGGCTTGACCAAATGTAAAAGTGACCATAGAAAAAGATGAAACAAAGGAACACTAAAAACCACCATGACTGCTCCCACTCCCTATCTGAAGAGACACGTTTCCATAGTGACCAATTAGCCATTTCAGTAATTAACAATTTAATTGTCCCTGTTACATCACAGAATAAAACGTACTAACCTGATTAGCTTACTGAACACACACACTTTTGCCTCTGTCTAACTATAAAATGACGGCTCTGACTGAGTGTGAACAAATGTGTGTTCATCACAAAGAGAGCTCAGTCTGTAATGAAGGCCTTTGTTTGAGTTAATGAGGACCAAAGTACTTGAACAGATTTTACAGACATTTGCTTCAATAAATAATTGGCCCATGCGTTAGCATTTGGGCCGGGCATTTTCAAGTGTGTGTCTGTATTGCATGTGAATGTCTTAGGCTTTGATCATTCCAACCATAGCAAAGATTGTGACTGTGATGTGCTTGAGGATTGAGTGTTTTTTAAGCTTCATCAGTTTATTTCTTTCCCTCATTGTTCTGTTGGGATATGGCTTCTTTTCTCAGGCCGTATGCTCTATCGGTTGTGACAAGACCTATAAATATCTATAATAGACAAGCACACAAATAGACCCTGACTGTAGGTGGACAAGTATGTGTTTATGTGTGCACAATAAAACATTTCAGTCCTCTGTAGTCTTAAAACTAGCCAAAAAACCTTTACTACAATAGACATTTGAACTATTATTAGTATTTGGTAAATGGACTTGGTAGTCTACTGACTACTACAAGGCCCTTTAACACTGCAGGTCACACCTATACATTCCCACCCATTTACATATTGATGGCAGAGGCTGCTAAAGTGTCTATCAGTATTAACTCATTCAAACACATTCATACCCCACCAGTGTTGGGTTACTGTAACGCCAATACTATTTTCAGTATCTAGTAACAAATTAGTTACTTTCCATATTTGAATAACGCCCTTACAGTTACTGACATTAAAAAGCAAACGTTACTTGCTACTTTATGTGATATCGCCGACAACAGGCAGGCAAGTTGACGCTAATGTCAGCACTGCAGCATCCATTGAGAAAGAACGTTGTGCGTAGTAAACAAACACAGGCAGGGGTTCATTCAGCGGTCAGCTTTCTGTCTCTGAAATACCTACATCATTATCCCTGCTCGAGTTAAACAACAAGAGTAACGCGGTGGGCTGGAGTCTGTGTGCAGGAAGGAAAACTTCTCTCACAAAAACAAAGCACCAAGCTAAAAAAACGACAACAAGCTTCTTCTAAACTAGCTGTCAGAGAGCCCCGTGCTGCAGACACCGGAGACCCAGGTGCAGCCCACGTTAGCTCGGCAGACCAAGGATCCGACGCTCGATACAAATTCATGTGGCAAATTAATTTGAATGCAGACCTCCAGTATACGTGGCAGTTTGATTTAAAACACTGCCTGCTCCAAGATGTGTAAGCCGGACCAAAGACTGATAGACAGGTACGTTGACGGCGAAGAGCTTAATATCAACTCTTGAGTCTGTTGCCTTCAGAGATCTAATCGGTAAAATACCTACACCTGGTCACAGCACCGTTCTGCCACAGCAACATGTTTTTCTATGGTTGATAGTTACTACTAACTGCAACTAGTTACTAATTTTCAGTAATGTGGCCAACACTGTACCACACTGACAAAG
The DNA here is from genome assembly GCA_020745685.1 of Tautogolabrus adspersus. Taxonomy (NCBI): domain Eukaryota; kingdom Metazoa; phylum Chordata; class Actinopteri; order Labriformes; family Labridae; genus Tautogolabrus; species Tautogolabrus adspersus. The sequence continues at coordinate 10,676,594 of CM036537.1, read as the reverse complement.
GGGTTAGTGGGTTAAGTGTCTCAGACAAGGACACATCAGACATGTGGCTGCAGGAGCTGAGGGCCGGACCCCCGACCTTCTGTTTGAGAGACAACCGACTCTACAACTGACCCAGCCGCCCTGTTGCATTTTGTCTTGACCCACCTCTCTCACCTCTATGTCTGTGTTCTCACAATTTCTCACAATTTCCAACACCAACAGTGGTCAATTAACAGATTAATATGCCAAAAGAAAAGATTGTTAATACCAACACAAACACTTCAATAGACACACACACATATTCACTCAAATGCACACATAGTTAAACACATTTAATTGCTTTAATGGGGCCATTGGGCAGCTCCTTCTGTTCACCACAGGGGGTGAGAAAATAAAAAACGACAGAAGAGGGGAAATAGTTTTGTGCAAACAATCTGTCCCGCTGTCTCCTTACATTTATTAATGTACTGTACGGGGTTGATTCCATCATCTATCATTTGTTTTCCTCAGCATGCATTTGCATACAGCCTTGAGCAAAGCAAGGACATGAATGAAAACAAAGAGTGCATTAAATGAGACTGTGAGATCCAGCCAACCAGCTCCTGCAATACTCACCACCCAAATCTTTCTTGCCTTTTTGTTGTTTAGCACCTTCGCACATTCACATTGAGACATTCATTTACACTTTTAAAATATGAGTTTGTGCATAGGCACATTGCCTGCACACTTGGCCATGGGGACACACACCTATAGAGTGGCAAGCCTTGAAACATTTATAAAAATAAAAAAAAGTGTTAGCTGAAAATAGTCTCTCTATTCTCAGTAGCTCTTGACCTGCTGAAGCACTTGTCAGCAATACTGGCTACATTTTTTATCAAAGTGCTGTGGCTCTGACCTTGGCTCTTCAAACTACTCTTCATTTCTTTTTCCAAGTGTGCTCAGAAGTTGCAGTAGGTTGCTGTGTCTCACTCATGAAATGTGAACACACTATATACACACTACATACTGTGACGACCCTGCTGGTTCCTTGTTTTGCTGTCTGGGCTGTTTTTTTGTTTCAGGTGCCAGAGGGCGTGGCTGTGTGATCCTGGATTGAGAACAACCGGGCCCGGTGTTCTCCATCCATAAGAGCTGGCCCCACTTCCTCATTGGGGGAGACTTGGAGAAAGAGATTGGGGAGGGAGGCTGTTTCCCAATGTTCCTTATTACTTTGTTACAATTGCTGAGGTGTAAATAGACTTAAATGTATTTTCCAGAGTATACCCTTGTGTCCTCTATTTATTTGTTGCAGGTTTTGAGCTGGACGTGACAATACTGTGTTATCTAAAGAGAGAAAATAACACAGCTTCAGGTTTACAATAAAGTCCTAATAATAATAAAATCTGATGTTTTTAAGGCTGCAAGGTACTTGGAAAGATTCTCAGGGTATTGAGGTGGTAAAAGGTTTTCACAGTGGAGGCCTGTAGTTCCAGATTACTCTACAGGGTGTAATCTTTTCAACTCAACTGGGTGAATATTAATAAGGCATAAAGATATGCATTTATAGGGGTGTTGCAGTTTTGAGTTAATTGCGGGAGATGATGGCCATAAGGCGTCACCTGAGAACATTCACAGTCACATAACTTCCCCTCTTGGCCATGCTTATGTTGTTAGTGTCTTTTGGAAATGTACTCATGCAAGTGTCTGTTTAGTAATGTCTATTGTACTAAACAAGCCTTAAGAAGAGGGTGCTCCAGCTTTTATGGAGAGTGAAACTCCAGTGTTGCTGTTTACTGGATATGTTCGCTGAGAGTCCCTAAATAAATTCTCATTGACAAAGATCTATTTTTACATTGTTATCATTTATTATTATTCAATTGATGTCCCTTGAGTGGGCACTTTGCTGCTAATGTGACTGAAACTCTGTAATACAAATAAGACTCACGTTGTTGTCAATCTTTATATATAGCTGACCCAAATCTCTCCCACTCAGGGTCGGCTCTAGCCAGTTTGGCGCCCAAGGCGAGATTATGATTTGGCGCCACCCACTCACCCCACCCCATCCCATACCCCAACACCACATTGTCACTTTGGAGAAAGTTAAGAAATTATACTCACTAATATTGCACTACGTATCTTTTTTCATAAACTGATTGCCGTAATGCGACACAGAAATCTGACAGGATATGATGTAATATGGATCTGGTTTACTACACCTAGCTAAGATATTAAACATTATGGTGCTTTTTAGGGTGCATAACCAAAACCTCGGTAGGGGGTGTGTTGTTCTTCCCAAGGTTTTTTTTTTTAAATAATGAACTCAAGCTACTTTATTTACAGTGTTGTTCTCAATACAATTTTGTGGTGGAAAGGTTAGACAGGAAGTAATCAATCAGGATGCAGGTTTACATTCAACATCATCTTCTTGGCTACGTTCAAACTTGAGGCTCTGACCAATGCCTCTCAGTACTTGGCGCCCTGTGCTACAGCCTGCCCTGCTCCCAGTGTTAAGATTGAAATAATGTCTAAGATTGTATCTATAATGTCTTGTTTTTGCCTGCACAGCATTACCACAAAACACCAAGAGGTGCCTTGTACTTGAACATATGGTATGTGTTTTCTCTCTCTCTGTCATACACACATGAAAACACATACGCACGCACGCACGCACGCACGCACGCACGCACGCACGCACGCACGCACGCACGCACGCACGCACGCACGCACGCACGCACGCACGCACGCACACACACACACACACACACACACACACACACACACACACACACACACACACACACACACACACACACACACACACACACACACACACACACACACACACACACACACACACACACACACACACACACACACACACACACACACACACACACACACACACACACACATGATGAGATAAGGATCTGGTGCTGGACTACCTTGTGAGGCCTTGTAGAGACAGGAGAGTTCCATTAGCTAAAGCAGCCGAGCATGGCCACTGCTGGCTCATCACTATCTGCCACCCCATCTAGCCCGAAGTCTGGAGAGAGAGGTGTTGGGTGGGAGTTAGAGAGATAAAGAGAGGGAGAAAAATGAGAGAGAGAGAGAGAGAGAGAGAGAGAGAGGATGAAGTGTATGGAGACTGAAAGTGAGAAAGGAAAGCAGCTGAAAGAAGAAGTTCTGAGATAGAAAAAAAGGTGAGGGACTAGGGGGGAGAGAGACGGAAATAAATCTGTGAATATCACTTCACACATCACAGTCTATTTGGTCAGCAGATGATTAGTCAGCATGCATGGTTCAAAAGAGCTGAGGGACCAATATATTTACCATTAAAGCAGTGGTTTCATGTTTCACTGTGATTTACGGAGGTTTAAATAGCATATCATTCCCCAGTTACTCACCATATTGTTAACAATATATCAATGCTACTGCGCTCTTATTGGAATTTAACTAGACGTATAGAACAATTACTCACGACGCTACGGGGCTTATTCTCGGGATGCTCATCATGCTGGAGTTGATTAAGTTAGAGAATGTGTTTGCATAACTGTTCGTCCATCTGCTTCCAAAACAATTAAGCGCATCCATGGCTTTTCTCTCTCATCTCCTCCCTTGTATGATCCTCTCCTCCTTTTCTCCTCCACTCCCCCCATCCTCTTCTTTTCCTACTTTCTTCTCCTCTTGTGGTTAGTATTGTCCTGGGAGCTTACTCCCCTATACCTCCCTCCTCATTTCTCACCCTCTCCTCCTCTCCTTTAATTCCCTGCCTGCGGTACACTGAAGAAAGTGCTGATGAACAATTAAACATGGTCCTTCCCCAGGGAGTCAAGGTCACTTGTGTGTGTGTGTGTGTGTGCGTGTGTGCGTGTGTGTGTATGTGTATGTAAGAGTGAGTTTGGGTGGTAAGTGCAACAAACGTGTGTGTTTGTGCGTGTACATTATGTGTGCGACCGAGAGTGAGAAAGGGAAAAAGAGAGAGAGTGAGAGAGAGAGACTTGGCAGAGGTTCAGATATATGCCAGACACTGGGTAAAAAGCTGAATAATGTTGTACAGTTTGTGTAGGCGTAAGAGCAATCGTGTTGACAACATTTTTTGCCCAGTACATTGACTGTGAGAAGTGAAATGCAGAACTAATGGTTTATTATGTATGAGGTGTTATGTGTGAAGCTGAAAGATTAATCTCCTCTCATTGTTTTTACCATTACTGTTCATCAAGCGCACGCATGTAACACTTAATCTTTATTTAGCATCTTATTTTATATGTAACCACAGTACAGTATCATGTTACCATTTTCAAAATGTCAAAAATGACATGGTGATACAAGTTTTTGGTAACATTATTCATGTTTAAAGGAAGAAGGTGCTAATTTTAGATCCAGTAGATGTTAAGCACTAGAATGAAGCCAACACAAAATGGAGCTCAGTGTGAGGTCAAGCAGGAAGACTGGTTATATTCTCTCACACATTTATTTTATTTCTTCATTCAACTTAGACTCTCCCTCTCTACCACTTCCTCCGTCTCCCTGCTCTGGTGATCAGCTGATTTGGGGGTTTTACTCCTTAAGTAATAATACAACCTGATTCTGCCACAACCTCTCTCAACCAATCGTCCTGCTACGGTCACATTTTAAAACCTGTTCTCTCTCTTCCACAGTCAGTTTGTCATTTCAGTGTGATCGCTGCGACCTTCCTCCACCCCAGTCACCTCCATTCCAGCTCAGCAGAGTTCAGATACAGCCTCAGAAACCAGCTCCTCATCACATCCTACATTCTTCTATCACCACCACCAGTGTCTAGTCTCTATGGGGGGGGTATCCTATCCTGCTGTCGGCCTCATTATCTCTCCGAGTACATCAAGTCGCCATGATGGATCCTAATCCCCAAAGACTTTGCACATGTATTTCCTTATTGTTAAATAAATCATTGTTAATTAACTCTCTCCTGATTGAACTGCTGTTTGGCAACAACTCCGCCATATTGAAGCCTCCGCTCTCCTCCAGCCATACACCTACATTCGCATGGAGAACTTTAGCGCAAGCGGTGGACAAAATTGTCCTTGGCCGTAGCTGCAATTGGCTGTGGCCTGCATTGTTGTGCTAGCAGGCCAATGTTACAACACTCATAGCTTCATATTGCACATACATTGACACGGAATGACCGTGATCTAAAAACGCTTACGTGACATCCAAATAAGCAGTGAATGTTATTCTTCCTTTCTCTAGTCCTTGACTAAAACAGCTTTTATAGGCAAGGGGAGGAGTCAGTCGTGCCGTCCATGTAAACCTGATGTTAACACAGCTCAGACAACAACACAGCCAGCAGGACTCGCGCTTCTCACTCATTGTCGACAGTCATGACTCAGAGAGACATTTACAGAGGATATACTTCATTTCTGCTATATTTATGTGTAAAATGTCGAGCATCCTTCCTGTATAATCAAATGTCCCATTAATCTATAGGTGTTAAAGTTGGACTATTTCTTGGTCCACAGATCATCTACAGGTTGAATATTTCCTAAAGCAATTAAATGATTCCCATATAATTTAGTTTAGACATTTATACAGAGAGAAACAGAGCCACTAAATCGATCAGTAAAGAGTATATTTTATGTTTCAAAGTTAACATGAAGCTGCAGATTATGTGTCAGCAGATGCCGCTGAAGTTAACCAAGCCATTATTAAAGGTTTTACTCGGCTAACTATGAATACATTTTGAACCTGTAGCAAACATGCACTTTCAAGTATGCTATTACAGGCCATGGTGCTCCTGGAGTTGGCTTGTTGGAAGGTATAACTATATAGTAGAATATAATCAGTCAGCATCATTACCTTTTAACAATAATCAAAGTTGTATTAAGAAGAGAGGGCAATACCTGCTACTGTGAAATTGCCACTTGCCAGCCTGGAGAGTTAGCAGACGCTAGCCTTTAACCAGAAAGGAACATGCACAGCAGGTATAAAGAAAGGCCAGTGTCTGAGTTTTTCAATGCGACTGGCTTGTGGGTTTTGGGTTTGATCATGTGCATCCAATTTAAGATCCAGCACAATTCATCAACAACCCCAGGGTGGAAAGAACGGAGTTGATTGTCAGCGCACACCTCATGAATCCACTTATGAGTTTCTTATTTACCTGTTATTGCTTGTTCAAGAACAAATAAGGAGGTAATTAAGAAAACATTCATGCATGGGGCTCTTGTTTTATATGAAGTTTAATGTGCTGAAGTAAAGTAGGTAGAGGTAACACAAAAAAAAAAGAGTCCCTCTCCAAATATCTAGTGCACTAAAGCAGTATTGCGTGGTTCCATTTCCTTCCCAAATTTATCAGAAGAATAATTTTTATGCAATTAAAAATAGAGACAGATGGGTTCATATTAAAATACTAAGGATTTTAAAACCACATATGCAAACAGTTTCTGTCAGGGATATACATGTGCAAACACAATCACGTGCACGCTTACTTAACAAATAAAAAACACTTATAACACATCTCACAAACAGCCAGGAGACAATCATGACCATCTTGCAATGCAGCTCACTGTCTCTCCTGGGATTCTTCAGCAGCGAGTGGGTAGGGAGAGGGAGTGGGTGGAGTTCAAAGCCAAGAAAAAATAAAGAAACAAAATGTAAACTGGAGAACAGGGCATTCTGGCAGTCCCGTCTCAATCACCGTCTGGCGAACCATTAGTAGCCGTCTCTCTGTGTGGGAAATCATTAATTTTAGAAAAACAAAATATGTCAAGTTTATCCCTGGGGCCAGCGACTATTTCTGTATGATGAAGATGAGAAGTGTTGAATGCAGTAATATCCTTAAGGCAATTTGTTATTTATTAATTTCCTCTCATGCATTTTATTTGAGCTTTGAGTTGAAGGGGGAGCTGTAATTTGTACACAAATACATAGTTTATTTACAGCCCAGGCAGGGCAATACAAAATGAAACGCCTGTGGCTACATAGGGTATTTAATATCACTGTTTTTTAAAGGATATTTACTATCTGTGTTTTTGTGTGTCTCTGCACGTTCATGGTCACTCATTTTATTTTGAAATCTTCAGCTCTATATGCAAGGCCGGATTAATACCCCCAGGGCCCCTGGGCACTGAAGCTCATGTACCCCCCACGCACGCACTAGCACGCACGCGCACAAACACGCGCACGCACGCACACACACACACACAGCAATATATGTTCACTACTGATAATAATTTGACTGACTAAATAGACTTGCAACAATGCCATCCTAAGGTAATGACACAGCTCATGCAGGTTTCAAAAGAAGGCTCACTAAGTGAGATATGCAGCTTCACACACAACTGCAAAAAGCCAGCATATACTGAACATCACACACCCAGTCCAACAAATACGCCTATAGTAGCATCACACCACAGTGATGAAATACATATTATGCTTGTGTAAACAGCATCAGATCAATTCATCCACAAAATGAACAGCAGCACACAAACACAACAGATGAATGCTCAATGCTCTTTGTAGTCTGTTTCTTTACAAAGTCTGTGATGAGGTCCTCAAAATCCAGCTCCTTTACAATCTCGGACATCGGAGAACAACACTGAGAGCATGACAGCTACTTCACTGGCTTTGTAGCTTATTTTGAGTCACTTTAATCAGATACAGCCGTAAATGAATTAAAAAAATAAAAGAGACAAGTGGGCCTCCACATGGAAAACAACAAGGAGAACATGACAGCTACTTTGTGACTTATTTTGAGTAATTTTAGTCAGATAACGCCGTAAAACTATGGATTTCTCCCTAATGAAGGCTGTCAGCGTTGTGTATCCGCGTGCTTGTGCTCGTGCTCGTGCATGAAGTGTACCGTGCCTGAGCACGAAACGGAGCGGTCACACTGGCCAAACAAACTGGACTTTAGGATTGAAGCGTGCTTGGGCGCGGTACGGATTGCCAGTGTGACCGCACCCTCAGACTCGATAGCCAACAAAGATCCTTGGGTGTTCTGAGTTCTTTTTTATCTGTTTCAGTTGGGAAAACATCCAATAACAGCAGACGCTTCCAGGCTGTTGTAAGCTAGCTCGACATCCTCCATCTCTCCACTTTGTTTACTTCTTCAAGTTGTTTAAAAAGCTACATATAAGCGGGTCATTTTTTATTATGGCCGCATCGTTCTCGTCTTTTTCTTTTCGTTTCTTTCACTTCGCCGCTCCGCTTGGCTTTTGGATGTCCATTTTCTGCCTCGTTTTCCCACAATTCCTTTCTATGTTCTTTACAATACATTGTTTTTTTTAAACCGTTAATTACCCATGATTGGTTCGCTGAGCACAGACGCTCGTTCAGCAGTGCCCTCCTTTACACTCACTCACACACATCTTAGCTGATAGTGGGTCAGATAAAATTAATTAAATGTTTAACATGGACTTCACATGAGAAAAACTGAGCCAAACTATATATTAACCAATCTATAAAGTGCATTGTAGTTTGCTAATCAGTCATCACTTTTAGCCATCTGACAGGATTGAAATGATTCTTTTCTCTTTTTTTTCACTCCCATCGCGGAGGGCCCTTACGTGCTCAGGGGCCCCTGGGCACGTGCCCGGATTGCCCATATGGTAGATCCGGTGTTGTCTATATGTGTGCTCCTCACGAAGCCTTGCATTTCCGTTTGTTTGCCTGGTATTGCATATTGAATGTTTGCCCACTATCTCACATTTAGCCTTTTCTGCCACTTTGGAAAATCTTTCCCTCTTCAAACCGCACCAACGCTGCTGCCAGGACAACGGAGACTGCCACCAAGATTGCCAAAAATGTATCACAACAATGTCAAACCCAGACTGCAGCTGCAGCCAGGTGCCTCAAATACAAAATTAGACCTTTCTCCGTCAGAGACCGTGTATTGATCCCCATTCAAGTTCAGTCATCTCCTGTCTGGTTTACCGCGACTCCCCTTGTGGCCTTACTCCCCCCAGCCTCTACAACTCATCCAGAACACCACAGCACGCCTCATCTTCAACCTCCCAAGACCCCTCTGTGTTATCCTCCTGATGCAGTCCCTCCAGTAGCTGCTTTTGTTGAATACAAAATCTTCCTGCTGGCAAACAAGGCTGCAAAGGGATCCATGCCTTCACAGCACCAGGCCACTTTCCAGGTCAACACACACCAGCCTGCTCTGTTTTCTCTGTCACCACTGACCGTTCGGCTCGCCACTTCTGTTGATTACCAGTCTGTCTGTTGTTCCAGAGGTTTCCTCTGGCTGTCTCCTCAACTTCTCAAACCCCCTCGCCCACACTGCAATTTCTCCTCAAGTATCCTGTTTTCCTTGATTTCATAACAATTTATTGTAATTCTGGCCTCTTGGTAGGATTTTTCAAATTCTACTGTTGCACTCCAATTAAGTAGCTCAGACCGAAAGCGTCAGTCAAATTAATGAAATGTAAATGTCAGTCTCTCTGCCTGCTGCTGTTTTTCATTTTCTCTCCTCTTTTTCATGAACATGAGCGTGTTATTGCATCTCGGAAAGTACATCTGAATATCAAACTCTCTGTTACAGGAGCTCACTAAGCACACATTGGTAATTGTACACATCCTACTGTGAATGTGCTATATATGTTTGTCGCCGGTGCATGTATAGTTTAAAGTCACTCAGATTAACCCCGTGGACCTCGAGCATGGGCAGCCTTTTAGGAGGCTTGTTAGGTGTGTGAGATGTTGCGCATGGATTGTACACACACACACACACATCAGGGCACGTGTCAAAGAGCAATAAGGTGACCATAAAACTTGAGAAGGCTATAGATTTATAGCTCGCTGCCTGCACAATAACAATTGGCAAGGATTCACTTGCTTCATAGAGCCATCTGTCCCATTTGCAATATCTTCCACAAGACGTGACATTATTTGTGTTCACAGGCTTTATCTGTAAACATATCTGTGATCACTCTCGCACAGTGCTTTGCCCTTTATCCGTTATGTGATAACCCTTATTATGATTTAAAAGTGTAGCATGCATTACCCTGGTTACTGTAACATACTGAGCCTTTTGAGCAAAGGACTTACTGCATACTGTATCTGGACCTGTCTGTCTGTCACTCATACTGCAAAATATCCAAACTTCTACAATACGTAATGCCTGAAATTTTGGTACAAACATTCATAGTGACCAGATGGAGAGCTGTGTTGTTAGTGATTCTGGCGTCTCCTCCAGAGCCACCAGCAGGTTGACAGTTTTTGCTGTTAGATATATGAGATGAAAGCTATTGTGTGGGTTGCCATGGATTTTGTTCATTTCGCCATAGTGACACAAGATTTCACTTAAACAGGGATCTATTTCAACATCTACAGACTGGATTTTTATTTGTCTCTTTCAGTCAGTTGGCCAATCCACCGCTTTGGTACGCACTGAATTATCTCAACAACCACCGCAGAAATGCCATGAAATATCCACGGTTAAGCTGACTTTTTCTCTTCTTGACAGCTATTGAGAGGCAGGCTAAGAAATGTGCTACACACATCCAAGATCCCTTCAGGATAAATTGTATCTACTTTATCTCACTCAACCTTCGTTAAACACCATCATCAGATAAAAATCTACATTTGTGCAGTTGTTTCTTTTATGACTAAATATCTGAGATATTTGTACTCTGTATTCTTCAGGCCTGAGCTGTTCTCCTTCTTTAGTGTGAATTAAAACGATGGCATGCAAACAGGCACATTTTGGTGAACATAGTCAAAATGACGGCCATGTCACTTTCATAATGTTATCATGTAATAGCATTGAGCTCAAATAAAGTTACTGTGACGGTCTGAGTAGTTTGTTTTTCTTTCATTATGACAAAATACCTGCCGAGCATCTGACACTCCCTTCAGCTTCAGCTGCCCTTAGTGATAGGTGGAATTATATAAAGGTCAACGAAACCAAACAAAGCCCACATTACACCCAATTGCGGATACCTCACTTCACTAATTTTCTAAAGAGCAATTCCTGAGGGAAACACCTAAAAAGTACTGTTTAGTAAGAAAGGTGCAACAAACTGGTTTGAGATGTATAAAGAGGAAATGCTGATACATACTTTTAAACTGTATTCATAATTGAAAGGTCAATAACTTATAACCAGGCCTGCATGTTAAAAACCTTAAAATAACTATACAAATTGTTAGAATAGTTATTATAACTATTACATTAATATAGTGCTCCAATCAATAACTTGCGTCCAGATAGAAGGAAGAGCGTTTCTTTCTCCAAACAAACTGTAGTCTGGGACGAAGGCCTAGCTTATTTCAACAGTAATACACATGTTTGAATGATTTATTGGTATAATTTCAACACATCCTGAAACTGCAGAGTGTTAGCTCATTTGTGCCTGTAGTCCAAACGGTTCGAGAACAGTGTTTAGCTTCCTCAGGGTATGTCTGGATAAGGTTGGTGATCATCACCATCAACACAATTCACTCTGCTCCGTAGAAACTCGCACTACAAGCACTGCATTGTTTGAGGGGCGGGGTTTCAGAAGTGGACTAAACCATTGTGAGGCAAGGGGAAACCTGATCTTTAAAAATGCATTGTTAGCGTCTTTATTTGGCACAAGTGTTTTCATGCATGTCATTTTTTTTTTTAACCTTTATTTAACCAGGTAATTAACCCATTGAGATCAAGATCTCTTTCACAAGGGTGACCTGGCCAAGAGGGCAGCAGCACACGTCATCATAAGCATTACATGAGTAATAAACAGTTTACAAACAATAAGTTAAGGAGATAGAAATTACAATGTGCAAATGGGTTTGCAGATAAAGTGCAGAGTCGTGATGACAGGTTACAATTCAAAAACACAGGCACTGTCCGATTGTCTCGCGTTTTTTGTCCTTTAAGATTGAGCCAAAGGCTTCAAGCGAAATGAGTTCTGCCATGTTCAAGTCATTCTGGAGAAAGTTCCAAGCAGAGGGAGCAGCAAAACTGAACGCTCTTTTTCCGAGCTCAGTGCGGACACGAGGAACAGACAATATAAAAACATCACGGGAACGCAAGGCATATTGGCTTCTGGCTCTTTGAAGGTATGAACATAAATAAGGAGGAACCAAACCAAGAAGAGCTTTATAAATGAGACTCAGCCAATGTGTATACCTTCGCACCTTCAAGGATGGCCAATCAGATTTAGTATACAGGTCACAGTGATGGGTAAGGCGTCTACAACCAGTCACAAATCTCAACGCACAATGATACACGGTGTCCAATGACTGTAAACATTTGGCCGAGGCGCCCATATACAGCACATTTCCATAATCCAACAAAGGAAGAAAGGTTGATGACACAAGAAGTTTCCTCGCTCTGAGAGAGAAGCAGGATTTATTTCTATAATAAAATCCTAACTTCACCTTGAGTTTAGAGGTCATTATATGATTCAAAATGATATTTTAACAATGATTACTTGGGGGGGACAATTCTCAGTTTTTCTAGGATAGGGGGGGTTCGGACCCCCCTTTTCCCCCGTGTGATTGCCGCGTATGATTATATCTACTTAGCATACGTACATTGTGTTAATACAATATTACTGCTCAGCTTAAGTACGGACTCAAGGGGAAGCTAGCATAGCTATTGTGTTCAGTTTCTTTTACAAGATGTCGTTAGAAAGTAGCAAATGAAGTGACCGACATGAGCACGTCGTTTTTCTTTCCTGTTGCAAAGCAGCAAAATAGCTTGCAATCTTTCATTTTCCCCTCAATGTTGTTCCTTCTGAACATTCATTTTTCTTGAAAAGGGACAGACGTGTGATATGGAAAATTGAGGAAAGTAGTAAAGCTCGAGACAGGTTGTGGACAGAGAGATTGAGAGATGGATAGAAGATGGGGAGCCAGGTGAGAGGGGAAATGGAAAGATGGATAGATAGATAGATAGATGCATGATTAGGTGGGAGTGTCAGAAGGCAGTGGCATCTATAAATAGGTGAATGAATGGATGCATGGGTGGTTGCCGGCTGAATGAGTGGATGGATGGATGAATGGATGGATGGCTAGAGAGATGGAAAGCCTTGAGGTAAGGAGAGATATTAAAAGATGAATGAATACTGAGCAGCTACCCCTCTGCACCCCTCCATATTCTTTCTTTCCCCCTCAGCTCTCCCTCTTTTCTCTCTCTTCTTCGTCTCTGTCCCCGTTTGTCATTGTTTCTCGGTCTTTGCTATGCTCCCTCTCTCTTTCTCTCTCCCTCCCTCTTACTCTCTCTCGCTCTCTTATTCTGACCAGATGAGTAATAGCTGTAGCTCTGTGGCTTGACTGATTAATGCACTCAAAGAGCCCAAGGAGGTGGAGCACAACAAACAGACGGAGGAGGGAGAGAAATGAGAGAAAGGAAAGAGAGAGAGAGACAGAGAGGATCAGTGTGTGTGTGTGTGTGTGTGGGTGTGTGAACGCATGTGTGTAACCATGTGGTAAAAACCCCAGTGATGCCATTTTAGAAGCTGCTGCATCAAGTGGTTTGATTCTCAGAGGGTGGTACCCTTCGCCTCATCAGTGGAAGTGTTCACTCTTTTCCTGTTTAGAAGTAATCATGCTCACTCATATTTTAAGGCCATTCAGCCACAGATGGGATTCCCGTGACAGAATGGATGGAGAGACACAAAGAGAAAATGTGACAAAAGATAAAGAGCAGAAAGATAGAGAACAATAAGTCAGAGATACAGTGATTTTCATTCTTGGGTTGATGAGGTCCAAACTAACATTAGGAGTGATTGCAGGGCACGCAATTTCCCCTCTTTTTCACGTCTTCAGTGTCATTTTATCATTTTCCCTCTACCCCCGTCTCTGATTTTTTTCTCTAATGGCATTCCTCTGTCTCTGTACTCATGCTAATGATGTAGTAATGATGCATCACACAGAGAACCAGACCTCCCCCATTCTGGTGATTGTTTTTCCTTTCAGAGCATGGAAGCAAGTTAATGTTTTATCATAAAATCTTGGAATTAACCCAGTGAGGCCTGTTAAGTTGAAATAAGAATAAATGAACCGTGATGCTGATGTATATGTCACTATTGGTAAGCCTGTTGCAAACCTCATTTAACCCTAAAATCTAGCATCCAAAGTTCTCTAAAGAAGGCTTGACTTTTCTCGTGTTTTGAGATACATTTCATTTGGAATCGCTTGACAAAAGAGAAGCGTCACATACTTTTGCCTCATGCTTCATTATTTTGCCATGCATCACAACTTACATTTTTGTTAACTTATTATTTTTGTGTTGCCTTTCCTGATGATAGGACAGTGAAGTGAATCAAAGCCATCTGGCCTTCTTGAGAAAAGAAGTTCCAAAGTTCCTCAGGCTTCCCGATTTTTTTTGCACCCATTGAGCCTTCACAGTAATGTCACCTTTCGGCTTCTTTCTTCTGGCTTAATACACATATGGCAGGAATTAAATTAATAACTGCTTTCCATTTCTTAAAGACTTTAAAACAGTAACAGTATTTGCCTCAATTGATCCATGATTGTCAAAGGGCCATTTGGGGCATTTGCATTGTTAAGAAAATACACAAATGAAATGACATCTTTATGTTCTCTAAAGATTATTTTCTCCTCTGGGCCATTCTCTGTGTGTTACATGACCTGCAACACACAGAGTGCTTGACCATAGTCATACTACAATCAACAACCTTTCCCAAGCAGATCGCTGCCTCCTGTTGCTGCGAGAAAGACACTTACACAAAAAACTTTAGTAATGTACAAGTAACTGTTTCTATGCTTTCAGTTACATACAGTTATCCTGAGTTTGGACTTGTGTTGACTGTACTTTTCTATTAGATGTTCCAATCCCTTATCAAGACAAACTTGTGTTCTGTTCAAAGATATTCCAAATGGCTCTTTCTGGCTCACTTCCTCAGACTTGTTAAACTTGTATAACCCTTTAAAGAGGACGTCAGTCCTTTTATGATTCAAATGTTGGCAAACCCAAGGCGACTCAAATGGCTTCCTGCAATGTGATAACGTGAGTATAAACTTAAGCATTAAACAACCCATTATAGGAATAAAGATCAAATAACCAAGAGACCTCTTCAAATTAATATGAATATGCACACCAATAGAAACATACCTAATAAGTTAAAAGTCAACACCCGTTGGTACACGATAACCTTTGCTTAACAGTAGTTATTAGACAAAGTAAAAAAGGGCAGTTTTGGCTCAGTTGGTAGAGTCGGGTCGTCTCTTTACTCGAAAGTTGGGGGTTCGATCCCCAGCTCCTGCAGCCACATGTCTGATGTGTACTTTAGCAAGACACTTAACCCCAAGTTGCTCTTGCTGCTTCATCAGCAGCGTATGAATGTGTATGAATTGGATTAGTTACCTCTGATGGACACCTTACATAGCACCCTCTGTCATCAGTGTGGGAATGGGTGTCAATGAGTAGGTGTGACATGCAGTGTAAAAGCGCTTTGAGTAGTTAGAAGACTAGAAAAGCGGTAAACGAGCTCAGGTCCATTTACCATTTACAAAAGCTGCTTGAATGATGTTGATATACATGCTGGGATTTTTTTAGAAGACCAGCACACTTTTAAAGAACTCTAGGAAACTGTTCCAGTCAAACCCAACTGAACACAGACAGTTTGTGTAAATTGGATAAATACACAGATTTTGAATGAGTGATTGTCAGTCCCTCCCATGCAGAGTGCCTCATGCAATAAAGTCTTGTTCCTCTGTGACTCTCTTCCTGCTTTATGCTTCTTTGTGTTCATGACATGGAAGCATCTAGAATCCATCAAGCATGTTTTCCTTTTGGTTTCTATTTACATTTGATTAAATTAAAAGCTATTGTTTGATTACAGATTTTAGTACAGATTGTCACTGTCTAACATGTCTTCATAATATGATCTCAATGATGATCAAGAAGAGAAAAAGTTGTCCAATCGCTCAAAGGACAGCAATCTTTGCAAGTTATTGTTGCTTTTAGCATGATATCTCTCTTTTGAGGCAGAGAGTGATGGATGAGAAGAAAGAGGAGGGAGGATATGTATCTGTAACTGTAATAATGAGCTGTGTAGTGACTGTAGTCAAGATGATATTCTGAAAAGAGATTTGTGTGTGTTTTTCTAGTGTTTTCCCATCTTTGTGTTCCTAGGACGGCCGAGGCAGCTGTGGCTCTGGTGTTTGAAACAAAGGTTAGTATCGACCACACACCACTTTCCTAAAGAAGAAGACAGACTCGGAGTGATGAACAGTGAAAGAGAATTTTTATGTCATTTTTTTTTACTTTCTTTTGTTGCCTTCATTTTTCTTTATTCCTCTGTGTCATTGATCCAAGACTCCCTACCTCTCCGTGCCTTTGAACCTCTTATATGTGTTTCGCAATGTGTAAGTTTCATTCAGAGCACCCTTTAACTGTTCACCTTCATTCTCTAACTCCTCAGATCCATCACTGCACTAGCTGTTTGAGGGCACAAGGAATAGGAGAGCAGTCTACCTTTTTTAAAGGCTGCAGTGACATTATAGACCACTTGGTGGCACTGTGGTATTTGGATTCTGGCAATCAGCAGATTCCTCTTGTATTTTTTTTTTCTTTTTTGTAGTTTTAATGAAGGGGACAAAATTAGGTGAAGTTTTATGACGGACAAGTAAAGCAATGGGGTGAAAAGACAGAACATTTGAGGTATGGATGAGGAAAGATGGAAACATGGAAGAAAGGGGATCTCTGGTATGTGGAGCTCTAACATATTCATAGACACAGAGAATGAGTAAGAATGGGGTGACATCAGCCTTTTTTGCAACATAGCCTAACCCCCATTTCCATGCTTAAGCCTCACTGCCTATTTTACAGTACAAGGGATGCTGAAACCTGGGGTAATATAACATAACAGCAGCATATAACCATGACTACCCACTGCTTTCAAAATGCCAAGCCATTAATGAGAGCATGCTCTAAAGCTCCCTTTTTGCAGCAGATATTGCAGATATTCAGGAGCCATGCTCTGCAATTAGCTGTCATTTCTCCTGTGTCTCAATTCAGAAGAGATTGAAAATGGCGATAATGATCAGCCATTAATACTTATCACGTTCTTGATCAGTGAACACGATTTCATGAGAAAAAAAGGTCATTTTAAATATCTACATTATTCGAGTCTGTATTATTTTGGGAAGATTCAAACTCTGACAAGCCCTACGAGCCCCCTCTGTGAATTGCAGCAACGGCAATGGCTGAACACTTACATTTGAAGAAAGATTGGCTTAAGGAATTCTTTGGGGCATTACTTCTAAATCCAGCTATGCTAATATTCATAACATGTCTATCTCTCATACTATTTTTTATTATGACTATTACTGTTGTTTGTTTTTTGCTAAAATACATAAAAACTTGTAAGTTCAACAGAGCCGTTATCGCTGTGAATCAGTGGTAGAGTCGGCCGTCTTTCAACCGGAAGGTCGGGGGTTCGATCCCCAGCAGCCACATGTCCGATGTGTCCTCTGGCAAGACACTTAACCCCAAGTTGCTCCAGCTGATTCGTCTGCCGCGTATACATGTGTATTAATGTGATGGCCCCTTTACATAGCAGCCTCTACCATCAGTGTGTGTGAATAGGTAGGTGTGACCTGCAGTGTAAAAGTGCAAGTCCATTTAACATTTACTGTGTTAAGTTTTACGGGCTAACAAATGAACCCCCTAGCTTTGAATTGACATATTAATTAACACCTCACAGGACATTTCAGACTTGCCAACTGTGTTAACCAGCTATTGCTTGTTGTCTGCTATTATGGACTGATGCTCTATTTGGCGAGGGTAGAATCACATAATATATATAATAAAATATCTACTAACTTAAACTAACTCTCTGGACTGTTGTAGTGGAACATGAATATTAACGAAAAACCTACAAGTGCCCATGTAGCTGCTGACAGTGTGCTTTCTGAATCTGCCTACATAATGTTTGCCTTAAAGCTCAGGAGGGACTTGTTGCAGACATTGGTGATCATCTGCAGTAGTCAATAGTACTAAATGTAAAGACATTCAAACTGAAAACTAATAACTAGGCTATGCACCCCGAAGATGAGCCAGAAAAAAAACTAAGGATTACCTACAAAACAACTTAAAAAACAAGACATGTTTCACTAAACAACTTGAGTGCCTTATTTGATTTCGAGGATATTTTAGTAAATTACAATTTTCAATGTGCATCTGCATTAAAGCAAGTGTGAATAATAACAGCAAACAGCTAGTCTTATCCTCATTTTTCATTTGTGAAAAAACACCTCAATGTCCAAATGATCAGTGGACATAGTGACTCCAATGAAACCTCCTCTTCTGTGTCTGACACTTGCGTTTTAGCTACAGTTCAGGGATTTTATAGGCTTACAACGGTAAAACAAATGTCAGCAAAAAACAAAGCACAAAAAAACCCCAACAACTAAAACACATACTGTTTTAGCTTGTGGCCAAATGCTGTTTCAAGACAGACACCACATCAAGACAAAAATACAAGTGCTCGGGCTTAACTTGACCAACTGAGAGGGAGGAGGGCAGGACAAGGACTTTGCTGACTCAGGACAAAAAGTTATGTACTGTAGATTAATGATTGAAGATCCACAATAGCCAAACGCACTAAAACTCTCTAGCTGGGGAGAACAGCTTGGGCTTTATTGTGCTCCTTTAAAATAATAACTTCTATTGACAGAAAAAAGATAAAACTGTCAGATTTGTCTACAATATGTGGAGAACCGTTTAGTCTACTGGTATATTTTAGATAAGGGTGTTTATTATATCGGCTTCTTGGCACTTAAATGCTTAAATGTCTAGTCTTACCTGTATACTGTCAAAGACATTTCTAATCAGGTGGAAATCCCCCCCCCTCCCTTTGACATACACAGATACAGAAAAGTACAACGTCTGGTTTAGGTTATTTTGCATCATTACTGTATGAAGGTACAATGTAATGGCAGCATTTTGCTGTATGTCACAGCAAACAAAACCCTGGTTTTTTTCCTTGTCTACGGCTTCTAGGTGTCTGCTGCCCGTGCCAAAGCTATAAGGTAACGAAGACGGACCTTATCTGTTGCAGCCTTGCTTCTGAATCCCGATGCGCGGTTTCCTGGACCAGCTCCACTCTGCTCAGCTCCAATGCGTTTTCCTCCATGTCAGATGACAGTTAATATTCATAACATAAAACACGTGACAATAACTCAACAGAAACTTTGGAACAAAGTAAACGGGGGAGCAAAATCTGTGCCTCTCATCGAAACTCTCACAAAGTAGCTCACCTTCCAAACATTTTCCCCCTTGCACACCTGCCCGCCTCAGCTAATCAAGACAACTACTCCCCAGCCATTGGCTGTACTGCCATGCAGGAAGGCCCGCCCCTTCTCTAGCTTGACAGCCATGCAATACAACCTGGTGACATTGTTGCTGTAATACTTGCCTTTTTTTAGATTAATTGTATTGCACTTTCAAGATCAGAGCCGGTAGAAAGTGAACAAAAACATTTGTCCTTTTTTTAAAGTAATATGGGTTTGACATGGTTTTACATTTTTACAGAAAAGTATAAACTGCAGTACTTACTCAAAAGACTGCCTTGAAACGTTTTTCCTCCTTGTAGAGAAATGTAATATTAATACTAAATTGTACATGTTAAATTCAGTTTGGAAATTTAAACTACTTAAATGGTTCCTTTGAACTGTTGTGACTCACACAGCTCACTTACAAAGCTGTGATTATTGCTATTAAAGAAACACTCTTCAAACAATAACCCAACATAAAACCACAATGCGTTTGTTCCATTGCAAGCTACACTCATCTAATTTATCCCCCTCAATATACACCAATTACATATAAAACACTGGTGAATCACATTAGACCAACGTACACTCGAGCATTAATCATGTGTAAGGCAATCAGGGATAATTTATGGCTTCTCCTGTGTTTCTAAATGATCTCTCTCCTGTCCCTGATTGATCCATTATTTGGTCGTAAGCAGAAACATGTTTGCCACATCAATCAAATGATTAATCGCAAATAATTGCCTCGACAGCTGAACATAATATACTGTGTGTCTGTGTGGGAGGGGGTGGGGGGGGGGGGGGGTTATGTGGGGAGCATTAGAGTGAGAGAACGAGGTTGGTGCTCCTGTAGTTTGCTCTTGACTTTCACCCAACCTCTGTATAACAACTATCACAAACATTCTCTTCCACTTTACTTGATCTCAGTCAGTGTCTGTTTCGTTTTATGAAAGCTCTCCAAATTTTCATTTCAACATTTAATCAATTTACCTTATTTAGTATGAAGGAAATTGCTTAGAAACAAACCCACTGAGAGTTATCAACATAAGAGATGAAGCATGACTATAGCCTTTTGGTACAGTTAGTCATCTAATGGGCTGATATGTCCACCTCTTATATTCCATCTGCGGCAGTAGCTCATTCTGTAGGGACTTGGGTTTGGAACTGGAGGGTAGCCTGTTCAAGTCCAGTTGCGGATCAGAGTATGGGAGTTGGTCTGGTGAGAAATACTTCCCAAGTACTGTCGAGGTGCCCTTGAGAAAGGTACTGCTCTGGCTGTGTGGGGCCCCACTCTGACATCTCTCCATAAATGCATGTCCATAGGTAAATGTAAATGTACTTGAGCTTGTATAGTGCTTTTCTAGCAGCGGGAGCAATTCGGGGTTAAGTGTCTTGCCCGAGGACACATCAGACATGTTGCTGCCCGAGCTGGGGATCGAACCCCCAACCTTGAGAGACGACAGACTATACCAACTGAGTCACAGCCGCCCCCGCCCTGTTTGTGTATGTGTGTATTTTGGGCCTATATGTTTGAGAAGCACGTTTGTCAATAACAGAGTGTCAACCAGAATTTCCCCTCGGGGATAAATAAAGTATTTAAAAAAAAAGTCATTTTAAATTGGGGCACCTATGGGATACAACTCTTTTAAGGACAATGTGTTGGATATGCAGCTCAAACCTTTCCAGATCAATATACTATTTGTAAACTTAAAGCTGAGATAAGGTCCTGTTCATTAACATGCATCATGAGTATTTTTGTAATACCTACTGCTATATCAAATATTTAAACTTCCATTTGTTTCTGAAGCAATGTAACCACTGTTCCTAAGACGACAAGTTCAACCAAAACACACTCAAATGTTAAACTGGCTTCATGAATATTTTCATCATGTTAAGGATTTTCAAGCAAGCGTGTAGCTCACTCAGCCTGCAAGTCTAAACACATATGTCAGTTTGAATTAGCTTTGCATTAAGTGTGATAGGGAAATGACGGACTGCGTACTATAACACCACATGAGTCAGTCTCAGGCTTGTGTAGTAAATAACCTGAACCTGCATGTTCGGTTACTACTGACTGTCAGCTCTATGGAACTGATTTAGTTGAGTGCATCCACCCGCAGCATTCTCTCTCTGAACACAATAGTTGCATTTTCTCATTGCAGATGCAGTTCTCATTAAACCAAGTAACCGTGTAAATTGAAAGGGTCTGCCTATTGTTGCAACGACAAGTTCTCTGCAGCTTTTAAACCTCTTTTAGCTCATACACCTTTTTTAGGGGGGTTATTAGTCATGACAAACAACATGCATCCATTAGGGTGATAATGTTGCAAAAAATATCTGCAGGATAGCTTTAGCTATTTCCATTTACATAAATGTGGTGGCTCTGTATTGCAGTCTTTTCCTGTTTTTCCCCTCCAAACAATTGATTCACGCAACTTAAAGATTTGCATTTCCTGCTGCTTACACCATCCCTGACATTACCACCCTCTCTCCTCACTTTTTACAGAGCCAACATGAACTCTTCATCCCTCTTCTCTTCTGTTTTTTTTTCTCTCTCTTGTCTTTCACTGGTTTCTTTCTCCACCCTCATGCTTCCCCTCTTCCCCTTTTCTCTCCATTCATTTCTGCCAGGCAATTACCACCTCCATTCGCCCTCTCCATTGATTTTCTCCTCGCCGTAGGTTCATCTCTTCCCTCTTCCATCCCCTCTTGCTTTCCCATCCATCCTCACTACTCCCTTCATACCTCATACCACCTTTCTCAGGGCATTCTCTCTCTTCATCTGTCCATGTCTTTTGTGTGGTCTATGAGCACAATCACCACCTCTGTTGTTTCTTCCTTTTCCATCTCTCTCTGTTTTCCACCTTCCATTATTCACCTCTCACCAGCACTCTTGCCCGTAAACCAACTGAGCCCCACCCTAGCCCGTGTCTGCTCTGAGGTCTCCATAGACATTAGCTGTCTCCATTCTGCCTGACTGAGCTAAATTATTCCGCAATAAGTCACTGGGCTAATTCACTGGCATAATCACCTCATGCATTTGAAATTTAAATGATTTCGTGAGCGCCTTCACCGCTCCCTCATTACAGAATCCCTCTCAAAATTCAAACAAGCAGGTAGAGTTGCACAGGAAGGCACGATACAACTTCAACCTGAAGGTGCACGCATGTAATGGCAACATGCATTAAGTCTGAGTGGGGTGTGTGTGTGTGTGTGTGTGTGTGTGTGTGTGTGTGTGTGTGTGTGTGTGTGTGTGTGTGTGTGTGTGTGTGTGTGTGTGTGTGTGTGTGTGTCTGAGTGTCCTCATTTACTCTTGAGACAGAGAAGGGGATGTGTTTGAAGCTGACAAGCATGTGTATTCCCAGAATCCCGGTCCCACCCCATTAATTGATCAATATACTTCCTGATTAACTGGCATTGGCTTAAACATGATCAACCTTTGACCTTCAAGGTCAGAGTACAGCTGCATTATGAAGCTGTCCTTCACAAGCAAATGCCCCACAGTCCTTCTGGTGACAGCTTGACTGGATGCAGGCTCATGGGAGGTGTAGCATTGATTTGTGTGTCGATGTGGCGACAGGCACCTAGATAGCAGGAGACCTGTCTGCTCACTCCAGACACACTCACACGCATACACACGCACACACACACACACTCCTACACACACACACTCCTACACACAAGTACAAATCAAAGCAGACACATACATGTATAGTGACCGGACCACAAAGAGACATCCAAAAATATACAAAGAATCCGCTTGTACTTGCAAACAACACTTGCTAATTTGCACTCTGGCCGAGCTAAACCATTAGCATAAACTGACTTCTGTCTTCGGGGGAGCTCAAATTTCTGAACAGCAAGTCAGTGGGAGTGCGACTGTCTGAGATGGGTGATGGGTTTAAAGGGGGTCCAAACTAATCCTGCATTTAACCCTTTAAATATGTAATAACATAAGAAAAAATGTTTCACAACGCAACTTTTAACCTAATCAACCAAGGTCATTATGGAATCCTGCACTTTGTCCAAACCAAACTTTCCTGGAATAATGACCCTTAGAAAATCCACTTATATAGAAATGACATCTTGTATAGTCATGCCAAGTCAAGGCAATCAGTTTCATTATATGACGTCTAAAAACGACTCAGTAACCTTGTGACACTTCACATTAAAAGCAGGTCTGGATCATTTTCATGATGTAATTTACAACTCTAGATCACTGTCATTGTATGCGTATTCAGACAGACCTAAGATTTCTGAAGACAGACAGCACTGTTCGGTTGTGTTATTAATGTTAGGCACTTAACTTTTGCAGAGTTGGTCTGTAGGAGGACAGCCATCTGCCTCAGGCAGCCAAACAGACAGACGGACAAGTTAATGAAGTGCTGTAAATGATTGAATAAAATACTGGCAGCAATGTTACAGTAATCATCAATCAATCACAATCAGCAAACATCCCCAGACAGATTGAAATGTCTTTCATCTTACTTTCATTTTTCAACAGAATGTGTAGGATTGATATGGATGAGCCTTGGAAAGAGAGTCCAGAGTTGGCTTCACAATTTCATGTTCCACATGTCTACTACTGTGTTCTTAGGGCCTTCCTGTGTTGACTGTATAACACAAGTGTCTTTGACATCATCCTTTGGTTTCTGAAGCTGACTGTTGAACCCCATCAATGGCGTTCGCTGGTCGCCATATTGTAAATGCTGTCAACCTAGTAACAGGCAAAGACCTGAGGCAGGCCTTAGGTCTCCTGACAAACAGCTCCCGCCCATCAGATCGAATCAGTGATGCCCTTTGCTATGAAAATGATATATATATCCCAGAGTGCATTGTTCTACAGTATAGTACCTTTTAAATGAAAAGCCATATTTTAACACCAATTGGCACTCCATGCCACTGATGTATTAGTGGAGTTTATTTTTGTCTCTTTAATCTTGAACATTGATGTGATGCTTTTAATTCATTGCAGGATGTACAACTTCAAATTACTTTCAATAAATCGACTGATATAATTGCATTAATCACATGCTAACAGAGGTACACAAGTAATTATCACCAGTAACGTAATACTTTGAAGAACTTAACTGTTGTATATTTATTTCTCAAAATATAACATTTGAGACACTATTACTGAATAAAGCCCGTATATAATACTTTCAGTCAATTACTGTCATTATTGATGCTGTACCACATCACGTGTGATAAAAAGAAAATGAATTAAAATGTACTTAATAAACTCTTCAGGGCAAGGTATTGAGTATAAAATAACAGGCCTTGAGTCCTTGGCATAACCAAAGTGGTGTGTGTGTGTGTGTGTGTGTGTGTGTGTGTTCTTTTCTACAGCAGCCTGTTTCTGGTTGTGCATGACTTAATCATGGTATCCACAATGGGACGCTGTGTGTAATGGCATGATGCTTTTGAATTAGAGACTGCAGATGGATCACACATACAGAATCCGCCCTGCTGCCTTCAGAATGCTGCAGGGATTTAATCAAGTGGAGGGAACTTGAGGGTGACAGATTATGATAAGAATCACTCATTACTCCATAGAGAAGCACGGACTGTTTCACATATATTAGGATTTTTTTTTAAATGTTGACTTATTTTTAGGATCACTTGGCATAGAAATGATAAATGCTTAGGGTAAGCTTTATTCTTATAGTATTTACAACGTAGCTTTTTGGAGATATTATGAGCCTTTTTGACAAGTCCATTCCAGCAGTACAACAATGATATGTTTCTGCTGTGATCTAGCTTAGCATCAAGTCATGTGACTTCAACAAGGACAGTTAAGAAGGTTTTTAAGGTAAACTCAAAACCAGTTACATTATAGGAAATTCAAAATGAGAGTACCGTAAGTCCTCAGAGAATAACCAGAGTCTTCATTTACTAAACTGTAGAATGTTCAAAGTACAAAGTCAATATTATTGAGCACATACCTTTTGCCCAATTAAAGTTATTGAACATGTACAGTAACTGCTGCCTTCGGCTGTTACTTGTAATTTTCATTGTGTGCTTTGTGAAGTGTTGAAGTTTGACATTACCGCATTTAACGATAACAAGTGTTCTCAATCATAAGAAGCATACTGTTTCAAACTGCCCATGGGGAACATTTGTGACCATGTCAGAGTCCGTCCATTCTTGATAAAAGTGTCTTCTTTTTCTTGTTTTGAGCACATCATATCTACTTTTCCCTGACTCACTTAGTTTCTCATGTAGTTTCTGAGACTCTCTGTCTACGGACTCCTCCGCATGTTTCCGTTCACTTGCCGTGGCTGGCCTGAGTAAAGCATTTGATTGGCTCACAAGTATCACCTGTGACAATTGCTACCATAAAGGCAAGAAAGGCAGCACCTTTTTTCTTCCCGACCTAATATGTCTTGGCATTTTTTTTCACAAGCTCTACGACCAAAAACGTTGTAAGACTATGATAAACGTTGAAGATGCTTTTGAAAAATGGAGAAGGGTTAGAGCGCAGAGAGGTTTCAAGGTTCCCGCGTGTGCATAAGCGGGGGAGACACCTCTCTTCCATGTTTTGAAATTGGACTGCAGTACCCACTTTAAACACTAGGTGTCCGAGTTACATATTGATCCTTTAAACAATAAGGGTAGTCACACATAAGAAACAAATAAGGTGCATTTAAGTAAAAGAAAAAGGAAATAAGATTGAAAAGAGAGAGAAAAAGGTGATGAACAATGAGGGCTTAAAAGAAAAAATTGAGATATTTATTAATAAGTAACAATACAACTAATGGAAGCATTAAGACACGATTATTGAACCTTGCATTGTTTTGGTTTCCATTGTTAAGGTGGTCTTCAGGTTATTCTACTAACAGTTATTTGTGCAAACATGGATGCATGTAGTTGTTATACTAGCACTAGCACATTTATTATATCTATACAGTATATAAACAAAAGTAAATATTATCATATCACTTATATGCATTCTCATAAAGAGGGAAAGTCAAGGGAGATACAGAACAACAAGAAGAAACAAGCAAAAAAAAAAAAACTCCCCGGCATGCACCAGTCACCAGTGAAGCATGCTGAAAGTGAGTGACATGTGTTTACCTTTTTGTTCTTTCCTCAATACTCAAATTGCACCGTGGCTGGAAACAGTAAGAGCTCCCAAAAGCACAGCCGCTGAATATGTGCATTTTTATTTTTCATAACCATTCCTTCTGACAGGCAGAGCACACCTATTTTAGAGGGCTTTTTTGGGAGATGGGATTTATACAGTAGGTTGTTTCAAACTTTGCCCACCTTTTAACATTTGATAAGAAAAAGGCAGATGTTCAAAACAAAACACACACAGTAAACAGGATGTTATTTTAATGCACTTGTTGCTTGAATGTGGTTCTTTGTTCTCCATTTACTGATATCTGTAGTCCCTTTTTGTAATGTTTATCAAAACTCAAATTGAACCAAGCAGATGTATCCATTGCCCGTGATAAAGTATATCAAGTGCTTCTTAGTAAATAAAAAAAACAACCTTTACGGGAACTTGCATCAACTATATAAACAGGGCCTTAGAGAGAAACTTTCCACAGTGACAACTTTTCTAGCCCAATCACATGCAACCTTGATGAACTTTTACAGGCAAACATTGACTGAGGGGCATCAGAAGTTATCAAAAGCTGTCTTTGGCATGGTTTAAGGGGAGTTTTGATTTGAAAAAGTGACTGAAGTCCCCGAGAAATTCGGAGAAGGGGATGAGAGCAGAAGGAGAAGAGAAGGATGAGAGGAACAGACTGATTCTTAAAACCCCGCAGCTGCCCTAAAGCTAAAATCCATAACTGTGCTGCTGTATGCTTGGCTGTCATAGCTCTGCAGTCAGTCACTCATCCAGTCATCCACATGCACACACACATGCATGACTGCA
Source organism: Tautogolabrus adspersus (assembly GCA_020745685.1). NCBI lineage: Eukaryota > Metazoa > Chordata > Actinopteri > Labriformes > Labridae > Tautogolabrus > Tautogolabrus adspersus. The sequence goes on along the minus strand of CM036537.1, from coordinate 10,649,542 downwards.
CCCTTCATACAGTACACCAAAAAACACTAACAAACAAAGTCACAGTTATGTAGGTACAACTTCTTAGAGTGATACTCTTCCAAATCACACATAAAAAATACGAGTAAAATAAAGCACGCAAAATGTCAAAAATAAGATATTACAAAACACACACCGACCTCTTAGTGACCTAACACACAGTCTTTCTGATTTGCATTAACACCCATAATGGAACTTAATGCACATATAAAATGCAAGGGTGCAAATGCTCATGGTCATAATTGAACACTTTTGCAAAACATTAACATGAACATAAATGAAGTGATGCATACATTAGTTAGCTATATTTACTTGTATGTTCACCTTTAATGTGAGGCAGACCGTGCGTGATCAGAAACACACACACTTGTTTTGTGTCTGTGTGTCTTTGGTGCTGGTCAGCTTCCTGTCACCCTGTGTGCCATGGGCCAGCAAAGGCCTTCCAAACGCCTCAGGCCGTGCCTCCAGCCAATCAAAGTTAAAAGTCCTCACCATGACAACCGCAGCAGTAGCCCACTCTTCTGTCTTATCACCCTGGCGACCACCCTGGATTTTTTATTTCTTTCCCCCCAAAAAAGGACCTCATCAACACCCCTTGGTAACACGACAGTTTCAATAAACACCTGTGTGTGTATGTTTGGGTGTATATTCACATTGGTGTGTGTGTATTTAAATGAGATGGAGTGGGAAGAAAAGGGGAGAGCTTTGAGAGTTTTAGTGGGTGACAGGTAAACTGCTTACTGCATACCAAATCAGAGAGAAGTTTGAAGAGAAAACCAAGGACGCGCACAGTATGTGAATCTCTGTTCATCTTCCAAAATCAAGAGGAATTCAAGGGATGGCGTGATTAAAGAATGAAGGAAGAGGGGATGAAAGCAAGGAAGAGAGCTTGTCAGATCAAGGAGATGCCATGATTGGATAATGAGGTATTAGAAGTCAACATGAGTCTGAATTAAGTGCATATCAGTGCCCATGCAACACATATTTTCAGTCCTGTTCCAGTCTAAAGGCAGACTCATGGAGACATAACTGCATTCATATTTGATCCCAGAGTGTTTAAGAGCAGTACAGTTCATCATGGTTATCATTTTGCAACACATTAGTTTCTGATTGGAGAAACACTTTCTAAAACAGGCAGTATATAATTAATAATGGGATAACTTGTTTTTTATACTCATTGCCTTTAATTATTAGAATATAATGAGGCATGTCCAGAGACAAGAGGAACCTTTTGAAATGTTTTTGGGATTCAACACTTACATTCTAATTTGCAATTAATAAAACTGAGAACATTGACTTCTGTTTAAATAATGACTAATTATTCTTCACACATTGTTTGGCTGATAGACCAATGCTTGGATCAAACTACATCAGACCACTTTTTGTGTGAAATTTGGCCAAGCTAGTTTTATTTCATGTTGCTTGCTGATTTCTAATTTGAATTATTAAACACATTTGACATTTGTTTTATTCATTAAACCACTCTCATGTGATCATCCTTAATCATTAGCATGCTAATGAGCCACAGAGGCTTACATTTCTAGCTCCGTCCACCAGTTAGAACTGAAGAAGCCTTTCGGAGGGGAGGTGAAACGTCTTCAAGATCTTCAACTAGGTCCAGTTGCTATTGGATCAAGCTTCGATTTACCGTGACCTGGATGACTGAGAACCTACACAGACACTCTACCGTTCTTAAACCAAGTTAGCTACGGGCTTATAAGTGACTTATTTGGGTTCAGAAAAGAACATGGCTTGATAAAATACAGACTATGTTCTGGTTTGGGATGCTAGTTACGGTCTTCTCTATTAATAGAGTCATACTGGAGGTTCTGGTTAAGGTCAGTGAACTATGGAACATACAATGTCTACACGGGCAGTAGAAAAGGGGACAAAACAAATGACTCGAGCAGTTACTGCTTGGATTTGTTACTTGAATGTTAACATGAAGCCTATTGAAAGTTCAATGAGGGAGACTATCTTAACTCTTCCTCTATTTACTTTGACTTTTTGTCAGACTTCCTGATGATAGAGGGTTTTGTTTCCCTTCAGTCATTCAATTTAGCAACTACTGTACCTCTGATGCTATCATATTAGTACCCAATCAATGATAATTAACCTTCCAAGATTCATCAAAGCCAGATGACCAACCAGGCCTCCCACTTCACCCATTAGAAATCCTGTTCCTGATGGTAAATGGACTTGAGCTTGCTTAGTACTTTTCTAGTCTTCTGGCTACTCAAAGCACTTTTACACCGCAGGTCACACCCATCACACACTGATGGCAGAGGCTGCTATGTAAAGTGACCTTCAGAAGCAACTAATCCCACTCACACACATTCACATGCCGCCGACGAAGCATCTGGAGCAACTTGGGGTAAAGCGTCTTGACCTAAGGACACATCGGACATGTGGCGGCAGAAGCTGGGCGAATGAAAATGGTGTGTCTATGATTTCTGGAAGTATTTGCAACTTCGACATCTAGTAGTCAAAGTTATTGGGAAAGGGAGCTCACCTCAACAATCAACTCTTCTCTCTCAGATTATAAAGGTGATGGGTTTGGGACATGAGGCATCTGTTTATTATTCAATGATTTTTAAGCAGATAGTTCCTGTGTCATATGCTTTGAGATTAGTTTGGGCAGCAGAGTTAAATATTGATGTTACAGAGGAGGGGTGGGACGATATATGTGAAAATGTTTCAAGGGTATCAAGAGACATAAAAATCAAACTGATACAATTTAAGATCCTGAATCGTTACTACTGGACTCCCTCCCGATTGTTCAGACTGAAGCTTACAGCCAGCAAGGACTGTTGGAAATGTTGCAGATTAGAAGGAACCTTTCTTCACTTACTCTGGGAGTGTCCCATGATTCAGAGTTACTGGCTGAAGATACATCAACGTATAAAAGACATTACTCAGATGGACTTTGACTTTTGCCCAAGGCTTTATGTCCTCAGTGATCCGCAGCAAACATCTAACTGTGGAACAAAGGACTTCATACAAACAAGCATAATGGTTGGAAAACAAATTCTTATGAGAAACTGGAGGAACCCAGGTGAGCCCTCGTTTCAGGAATGGTTCACAGAGCTGGCAAAGGTGGCATCATATGAACGTATGTCTTACAATGTTATGGACAGGACTGTGAAATATGAGGCAAAGTGGGGGGATTACTTGAAATACATTGGCATTAGGGGTAGATCTTGAAGTAAAACATACATTGATTTTGTTGGTGAATTGGAATAATTCATGGTGCATGTCAATTTAAAAATATATATATATTTTATTTTTATTTTTTTGGGTTGGTTTTGGGTTGGGTTTTTTTGTTTTTTTTTGTCTTGAATTATTGTTTTTATTTTATTTTTTAATTGTTTGTATTGTTTTTGTTTTCTTATTATTATTGTTTTATAAGTATAATTCAGCTATTTGATTTGCTGATCACAATGTGACACTGTTAAAAAATAAAATAAAATACTAATTGTAAAAAAAAAGAAAATGGTGTGTCTGTTATGTCTGTTCTTTTCCCAATGAGAGACCATCGACTCTACCACTGACCCACAGCCGCCCCAGATGACCAGTCCCCCCAATCTCCATCGGTGGGGATTACCTGAAAGATGTACGACGTGACTAACCCTGGGAAATCTTAATTACCAGACTCATCACATGTAGTGAATGTATTGAAGCTTCTCTATTGTGAAGACCTTGTAAAACTAATTCATCTAAAATGTGATTGCAGCTGTGTATCACTTCCATTACCAAATCAGCAGTGTTTAAATACTAGTTTAATTGTCAAGTATTATCTAGTAAATCAGTTCAAGAAAGTCAAGAGCATGGTATAGATAGTCGAAAAGCAGATGCATGGAGTGCTGCATGGGTGTTGAAAATTATTCTGGTAGTTCGTCCTTCTGGTGCTCTTCAGTGCGGGGATCCAACTTAGAAGCTTTAGAAAAAGTCTGAGGCACTCAGAGGGTGAAGTATAAAAAGCCTTTAATTAATCTGGGCTAACATTTCTTAAAAACAAGCCAACATGTTTCAGCCATATAGGCCTTCATCAGGGCAGATACAAAATGGCCGCCAAGCTACTTCCTTTAAAGGCTTACAACCAGTCACATGACTTCCTTTAAAGGTTTACAGCCAATCATATGATCAGTAGCTGGCTGTCACATGACTTAGCAAAAAGGGTTACACATTTAGAGAGAGAAAGAAAGTTAGACATCAAAATGTATATATGACACCAAGGCAAATGAGAATTACAATATTTAAAGTGACTAAATATACAAGCAAGTTGCTGAAAAACAAAACCTAGACACCTAGAGGAAAGGAGAAAAGTCCAGTTCCCCATTTAGACCTGGATATTCCATAGCTTTCAATGTATAAATCCAAAAGGACTCTCTTTGTAGGAGCTTTTTTAGTCTGTCTCCACCTCTGATTGAGCTCGGTATATGGTCAATACCTGCAATTTTTAAAGAGTTACAGCTGGACTTTTCTCCTATGTCTAACTTTCTTTCTCTCTCTAAATGTGTAACCCTTTTTGCTAAGTCATGTGACAGCCAGCTACTGATCATATGATTGGCTGTAAACCTTTAAAGGAAGTCATGTGACTGGTTGTAAGCCTTTAAAGGAAGTAGCTTGGCGGCCATTTTGTATCTGCCCTGATGAAGGCCTATATGGCTGAAACATGTTGGCTTGTTTTTAAGAAATGTTAGCCCAGATTAATTAAAGGCTTTTTATACTTCACCCTCTGAGTGCCTCAGACTTTTTCTAAAGCATGGTATAGATGTTCACTTAAAATTAGTGATTAATCAAACTAAAAAATAATATTAAATCAGTGTGCAGGATAGTGCTAACAGCATCGACAAAAGTGCATCAACGTGCTTTGCTGTTGAAGTTGACAAGGCAGGTAGGATGTACGGTAAGTTGGCAGAGAGTGAAGTATAAGTAGCCGACCACTATTAGCTGTAAACCAATTGTCAAATGAGGTTGGCCCAGAGAGCCTGGAGGACAAGGTGGGGGGCCTCACAACTTCAAATGCAAGAACAAATTTTGTCTGAAAAATGTTTTAATGATGTTGATCTCTGAGATCACAGGACAGTCTACATCGCCAACATGACCAAGCTGAAGGGGGGTGAAGTTGTTGATTACCAGGTGAGAAGAGAAGTTATTCCTTTATCTACATTCTCTGATTATTTGGGTGTAACATGCAGACTGTGAGAGACAGCAGAACCCTGTCATCAAAACTATTGTAAAGTCACTACGTAGTATCATCTTGAGTACTAATATCTTACCCATCATACATTAACAAGACAACATCCAGCTGCTTATTTAGTGATGTTTTTTAAAATCTGTTGGGCTTTGATAAATGCAGTCAAACACAGTTATCAAACTTCCTGTGGTGGCTCCTCAGCGAGAGGCTGTGACACTGTAGCTCCCTGCTGGAAAGAAATCATTTTAAAGCTAAATGTTGTTTACTTCTCAGTAGCTGGAAGGTACAAGGAAAGCTTTAGTAACCAGACATTGAAAAACATGAGTTTTGTGTTCCACTCTGAGGGGGGAGGAAGGAGGGGGAATCCTGATGGATGGTTGCTTCCACTGCTGCAGCCAGATCACACCTTTGATGCTGCATGTAAACAAGAGAATGATGTGAATAATGAATGAAGCTGTTTTGGGTGTCGACACTAGGCCCAGTTACCCAGAGAACAACGTGAATAAGAACTGCCTGAGCCTGAGCCAAAAACTTGAATCTACCCTTGCAAAAAAAAAAGAAACAAAAAAAAGGCATGTTTGGATGCTGTTTCAGAAATGACTCCCCCCCCCCCCCCACAGGCCCTGATTTTAAGAGGATCAACATCTGAAACACACACAGCATGCCATCACTTTTAAATAACTAACCTCTACCAATGCAATCTCTGGCAATGTCACATGACCATGGTCCAACAGGAAATATAAAGTGATGAAAATGTCAAATGGTCAACAGTATTACACACTTGCTCTCACACCCTACAGTATAACCAAATGTTTGTTGCCCTCATGCAATATGAATACCATTTCATGAGTCAGTTCTGTTACAGGTTCAAGGAGTTTTAAATGTTTTTTTTTTGATGGCAGACGTGAGCTCACCTGTACTGAGCTGTTTCATTTTAGACAAACAAGGCTTGCCTCCTGGAAAAATATGCAGCAGTGAGTTGCTGGTCCACAGCAGCAGCAAGAATGAACGCCCAATTCCTGTTATTTAGTGCAAATGTTTTTGTCTTCGCTTGAAGCAAAACAGTTTTTATTTCTCTATTTTCTTTATCTTTTTGTATTTCTTGACCTTCGTTTTGGCCCCCCGGCACCTGCAGTCATTTACCTGCATTCTGTTCCTCTACAACCCCCCTCTTTCCCTCTCCACTCCCACCACCATCACCCCCGACACAATCTCTTCCTCTTTCTCCAGCAGCCATGCATGCGTCCCAGCGATGGGATATTGCTTTTCTAATCTTGCTGACAGGGGACAATATTTATATTGTTTTTCAATATCCATTTTTCATGCTCACATAGGCCCACAGTTTGGTCCGGTAACAAAAAGCATGGAACAAACACAGGACCCCCCCCCTCTCCTCTCCAGGTGCATTTGTTTTTTTAACAGGCTCACTACATTTTCCTCTTCATCTCCTCCACCCCCACCAACTATTATTATTATGTTTCCTTAGCGGGCAAATAAGGGTCAAGGACTGAGGCATTCAGGGTACATGAAATAAAAGTTAGGTGGGGAATAAAAGACTGTTTTAGAAGTTCAGCAAAGATTATTTTGGTCAGGGTAGTTCACTCTGAGGAGACATACCTTAACAACAACAACTGGATGCTTAAGCTTGGAATGTAGTCTGGGTGTCCTGTGTTCAGACAGGACCGGCTCTCTGCTCAGTACTGCGGGGGGAACAACGTCTTCTTTGTATTCAACAGCCCTCCACTTCCAGGGTTTGGGTTTCTTTAAAGCCTCTCTTTCGCTCTCTCTGTCTGTCTTTCTCGTGCTGCCATTGTAAGTCTTCTCACAGAGTCTTTCTGTACAGTTCACGATTGTCCCTCCAGACCTCTCACCCTTCTCTCCTCCTCTCTCCTCCCTCCACACCACCCGCAGCACCACCCTCCATCTCAGTCCCTTGGGCTCTGACCCTGGCCAAATGTCTGACAGCTCACTAAACAGAACGGCCTCGTGATCCGCATGGAGATAAACATCCTTGCTCACACAGACACGCACACACCCACACCCACACCCACACACACACCCACACACACACACACAGACGCTGTATAAGTTCCACCGAAAAGTATGTGCATTGCTTAGCAATCTTTTGGTGTTAGCTCCTCTGTTTGCTGCAGTACATTTTCCGTGATTAGCTGCTTTTAGAGTAGTAGAGTAGCAGCAAACCTTGGCAGCTTATTGATCCTTAAAGACCACTTTCTGTTTGTTGAAAGACATAAATGATATAAATTATGTCACTGTCTGTTTGTTCGTGTGTGTTTGTGTGCTTGTGTTTGTCCTTGATCATTGTTGCATTCTTGCAAGATCCCTGTGTATCTGATTCCATTGTGACAACAACACAAGCGCCTTCCTGACAAAATGCCTTTTTGTCTTATATACACACACCCAAAGACACACAGGCTCATAGTGCAGACACAAGCTAAATGATCCATAAACAATGATTTATGAGATGGCGGGAATGTCAGAAGTAGGATGTGAAATATTCAGCAGTCATTCCATATTCAAAGCAGTGTTAGAGGTGCATGGATCCGCTACACAGCAGCAGGTTATACACACACTGATGCACTCTATCACCCTGGAGATCGAAGCGTGCATGTTAGCTTGTCAAACACTGGCTGGGGGGGGAAGGCTCATACGTTACCACTGCATTATAGCCACTGTCATCAGTTTTTATACAAGACTAATCACCTTTGTCGGGCTCTGTGTAGGTTAGGCAGGTTTCGAGGCAAATAAGGGGAAGGTACACCTAGACATGCAAACACAAGGACACACAAAGAAAAACGAGTAAGAACATATTCAAAATGCATTGCATGTGCTGTACATATGCAAGAGTAGTCACACATGAGCACAGCCATCCAGACTCTCACAGACACACACACACACACACACACACATACACCCACATGAGACACATGCTCAGCTACTTCATCTGATGAAATCGAAGTGAAGGCTGGTAACCATGTTTTTAAATTGTATTAAGTATTGAAGAGTTGGGTTCCCTCTCTGGGATTACTGGCATTCCGCAATCTTTTACTTTTATATGCTCAACTGCCAAGTCGGATTTTCTCTACGGCTCTACTGCACTGACTGCACAAAGACACAGTATGCCAGTATAATAACGCACACACACGCACACACACACGCACACACACACACACACTACAGACATGCTTTTGCTGCCCTTTCGTGTACCTTTCCTTTATTTCTTTCTGTCATTTAGTGATCATTTTTAAATCCTCACTTATTCTGTATAATGCATTTCACCAAAGCTTAGACTATATAATCACTGATTGTAGTGTTGGCTTTTTAAAAAATATATTTACTTTTGGGCTTTTTGTGCCTTTATTGGAGAGATAGGACAGTGGATACAGTCGGAAATCAGTGAGAGAGAGAGAGTGGGTAATGATATGCAGGAAGGGAGTCACAGGTTGGATTCGAACCTGGGCCGCCCACACAGAGGACTACAGCCTCCGTACATGGTGCACACACTAACCACTGCACCACCAGCACCCTGTAGTGTTGCTTTTTAAAATGTACTTACCAAAGAAGGCTTTTGTGAAAAACTTAGGATTTGTGGGATGACAGTGTAACTTGCCACAACGTGTCAAACAACTTGTCCTTAGTTAAATTAGTTCCTTAGTTAGTCAGCTGATATTGGATGCAATTCTTTTCTAATTTTAAAGGATGTTCCTTTTCCCATAAGGATCAACACTACAAACCTTAATGATCCCAATGCTCTCATTTGTTTTTTTTAAGACATGGCTGATCAACTGTTATAAGTATTTCCATGAAATTAGACACAGCTATTCATAGTGTCCAGAAGTTTGATCCTTTTGACTAAGGTGATTACATGAATTGGAATCTAAGCCCTTTCCCACAATTTGATGAAATGTCTTATCAGCGGACATGGATATGGACATGCTTACAAGTTGATAGAGAGATTCATGGTTCCCAGATGATGTGTTTGATGTGATTTTGGTTATGCCATTACTTTTCCTTCAGGACCGTCATTACATCCATCTCAAAAATCATAAAATTGATTGACTTGTAATGAGTGTTACCACCTGGCTCGGGGCTGGTAACAAAGAGGGAGGCCACAGATAAAGTGGTCAAAATGATCTTTATTAAACTGAAATAATCAAATATATTAAATAACTTATATTAAATGTGAGTATGCAGAATCAGCCATGTCTGAACTGTCTGTGTAAGTGAAAATGTGTGATGTTTTTAGGGCAGCAAACCAAACAAAGGAAAGGCATGAGGTGGTTGCAGCAGGCCCAGCTGTGAACAAACGAGGATGTCAATCAGGCAACCCTATAGACTGCAAAAGTGATGACGTATTTTTGTAGGCCAACCCGGAAGTAGCATCGCCATGGGTTCTAACGAGAATTCTCCTATGGGATTTTTGCATTGGATTTTTGATCATTGCAGATAATAAGCTCTGTGGCAAACACACGTTTCTGATGCGTAGGCGTTTTGTTCAGCAGGATAATCTTTACAAATGAACACCACTTTTATGAAGTTTGAAGCGTTAATGTAGCCGAGAGAAGTAAAAAGCTAACGTTATGCTACAAGCAAACTACACCACGGTCGGTTGATTTTGACGTCACTACCGTTATGCTTCATCGATCTAACCAGCGGTTTTGACAAGCTAGCGTAACCGTAGCTTAATAAGTTGTTTATTAACCTAATATTTGCAAGAGCACTGAAAAACATGACTAGAGGCTGTAAGGCGGACTAGTGAGAGAGTTCCCGGCGTGATGACGTTTAATGTCCCCGACAACCACTGTAGTCTCATTTAGCCACTTGTTAGCAACCGCCATTTTTATTACGCGTAAAAACTTTAAAATTCACAAGTGGGGGTCTTATCTAATGTAGTTTATCTCGTCTAACAAAACGCCAACATCTCTTAAGTTAGTGTTAACCACAGACTTTATTTCAGGCGTCTAACCACAAACCCATTCAAAATCCCCATTGACTTTTAGAGTTTAGAACCCATGGCGCTAAAATGCTAACTCACTTCCGGGTTTTAGGACTCATTCCTGTGGCAGTCTATAAGCCTTTCAGAAGGCCCTACTCAGCTGAGATAGGTATCAGCTGGTGACCCTCCCAGCTCCACCCACATTCTAACTCCAAGCACCTGACAGGACTGAGAGACATGCAAACAGGCAGGCAGAGTGGGAGCAAAGAGGGAGGGGTCATCACATGAGGTTCACAATGTATGTCCTCAGGATGGAAAATAATACTTCTATGATCTTTACTGACCTTAGTTCAACCATTAGGTCAAAAGGTTACCTTGTTATTTTTGACTAAATATGTGAAATACTGTTCCCAATCCCCATCAGCACAGATAAACTTTGTATTAAGTGCTCATCAAAAATAATAAGAAAAGATGAAAAGAAAAGAAGAACAAAAAAAGAAGATGATAGTTGCAGTGAGCCTGTTCCCTTGGTCAGTATGAATACAGATCTAGTCTCCAAACAGTGCACTGTGGTGTGTGAGAATCATTCATCATCCTCTGTAATGCACTGTTAAACAGCAAAATGACTACAGTCAGCTCTCTACCAGTGCTGTCATATCTTATTGCCACAGTTTAACTGCTTTATGTAGGTTTTATTTCTGTCCTTGACTGGCCTCTGGAACACTTGGCATTCTCTCCTGCTTCACTCCCTCTTATTTTAAAAGGGATGGTAAAAATTGATTTAAACTTTGCGACATCCATCTAATTTTTCAATAACATGAAGAATCAGTATGCATTTTTTTCAACCTTTTTGTAGCTGTTTTTGTTAAATGTTATGTTCTTGCTGAAAGGCAAACTAACAAAGTACACTGTCAAGAATTCTAGTGGGACCAGAAGTGACAGCGATGTGTCAACTGAAGATGTGCCAGGTAATCTGAATTCATAGCCTGTAAGAGGAGATCCATCACCGAGCTTGAGAGTGAAAAGCACTTTGGTGACTCAGCTCTACTGTAGAGCATTACTCGTGTTACATCACTTTAAAATGTACATTATAATTCTGAATTATGATAAGGGGAGTGTGTTTAAATCTTTGGCCAAAATGGAAATTAATCCAAGTTATTGATGCAACGACTGGCCTCTCAGCACTCAAGTGAAAAGCATGTGTACTAACAGCTGATGGTGTCCACGGGTGTTGACTCAATCAATAAATCAATCAATCAATCAATTAATCCATCCATCCATCCATCCGTCAATCAGCCTTCATTTGTATAGCGCCAAAACTCATAAAAAATGTTATCTCAAGACACTTTACAAAAGAGCAGGTAAAATACCTCATTCTTTGATGCTCACTGTGATACAAGGAAAGAAAGTCAACAAATCCTTGATAAGGTTTTACATGACCCAAATATTAAGAATTCAAAATATAACTTGTTTTAATAGTGAATTATGTTTTAAGCCCAACTATTTATTTTTCATCTAATGACTGGCAATGAGACACAATAGGAGGCCTCACAAATTATATCATTTTTTTCAATGTCCATAAATCCTCCCAGGTTTCCTGTTTATCCTTTGATTAATTCCAGAAATTATAAATAAAAGGACAGCACAGCTTCAGGGAGGCATGCTCGCATTTTTCTACCAATGCTTCTCTCAAAGTTTGTTAAGTTTGCTAATTGGTCACTTGGGATATATCCAGCATAGAAGGTGTCTCAAGGTCTCTGCTGCTTCTTTGCCAAACTGAATCCATCCATGTTTATTAGCAAATATTAAAAATTATGATTGCTAGACAATTAGCAGAAAAACTGACATTTCAGTGTTGGCTGTGCCTTGGGTGGTAGGCATATAAATAGAATTCCAACAACTATGAGTGAGCTACTTATAGGCATAGTGAAACATTCTTGGCATATGTCATATTACTTCACACTTAGCATGCTTGGCATTCTTCAAAGTCACGTTGGAGTTTCCAACATAGAGATTCCAGGGGATCTTCCGAATGTATGTGTTACGGCCCCAGCCACACCCCCTCTCCTGTGTTTGTGACTGACCTCTGTTTTGGAGTGTTTGTGTGTGAGTGTGTGAATGTGTGAATGTGTCCTCCAGGCCTGATTTTGTTCACCAGTGCTGCCTGCTGGAAAAGCTTGATTGGAACACGGCTGCAGGAGGCAATTAACCAATCAGATGACAGCCCTGCAGCCACACACCTTTAAGAAGCTTGCACTGTAAAATGTAATTGTAGATATAACTTAATACGAAAAGTGAACTTAACTAATTTTAGCTTACTATGTTGAGTCTCCTCACTTAAACTTAGTAAAGACAACTCTCTACTGAGGCAAGTAAACAAACTTGTCAGCAGCAAGTTACCTATACTTTGAAGTATGAGTGAGCAAGAAGCGTCCGCAAAACCCGGAGAAACTCGGCAGCTTTCGGCAGCATTCGGCATCTCTCGTTGAATACACATGCGCAGTTGCCCACTGGCGCCATGCTTTGAATGAGGCTGTCAAACAACAAGCGGAGACACATTGCTGCATAGTTTCACGGTAAGTTTAACTGGTTTTATACGTAGCAAACGTATAGTGTACATATATAGCCATGTCTGGGACTTTCTAGCCGAAACTATGAAGTTTATTGAGTGGTGTTTTGTTGTTGCTGCGAGTCGGTCCTTTGCAGTCAGACTACCAACAATGCCGCATTTAAATCAAACGTGAGCGAACGTTAATGTAAAGATTAACGTTAGCATATGAAAGCTAAAGTTACCAGCCCTTCACGTAACGTTACGCGATGCAAAACTCTAAGTAAAGTGCACATTTAGAGATAACTGGAGTTTCAGTAAACACAGCGTGCTTGTTAACGGTTGAAAAAGCAACTCTGCTGATCTTTCAGGGCCACTCTTCAACTCGGCAAGCATGTTATTCATTTCTCAGCTCTTAATTAAACAAAAAATGAGTTTGTCGTTGTCCATGGCTCCTTTTTAACTTAAAACTTAAACCGCCAGAGCAGTTAGCGCACATTTTCAAGACGTTAAAAAGAGCGTGAGTTTAAATAAAGTTCTATGAAAGCGTGAATATAGCCACCATTATGATTTATAGTGCCATTGTCAGAAACTCTGCACAGTGAAGCCCACATATTCAACTTCAACAGGAACAATTAGAAAAACATTTTTGAGTGGGGGGGTGACTTCATGATTTAAGAAATTGATCATTGTAAATCAGAGTGCAGAAGTGTCTCATCAAATAGTAACAAAATACTTAATCACATGGGCAGAAACAGTATTTCACTGGCCTCCAAAGATTAGATACAGATTCCTGTTTTTTTATTCTTTAATGTAGGTCCAATATGACTACATCATGAATAATAACTTGTCATACTTTTCCTTTAGATTCTGGCAGAGTTCTGTCGCTTGTCAAGCAAAAACTTGACAAATACACTCCTCGCTTCTTTGAGATTTTCAAGACCAAGGGGGGAAGTGTTGGCCAGAAACTTCAGAATTATCTGCAACAAGTCACACCAGAGGTAAGTTTCTCAGATACAAAGAAATTGATTTTCATTAATTAATTATCATGTGGGGAACACAAAATGCAACCCCTTTGTGTATGCAGAGCAATTAATTGATTGTCCTTAACCATAGGAGTGATGTGTGTCTGATGTGATTTTTCAGAGTACAGATGTTACTGCGAAGCTAACAGCAGTCCTCCGTGGCCTTCCTGTCATCCTTGGAGATGAGAACACAGACTTCTTCAAGACATGCTTTGTAAGTCGTCTTTATTACTGAGTTTTTATTCCACACCACAGGATGTCCACTCTATTTAATTCTGCTCCTTCTGTTACTTTGATAGCTTTAGGTTAAGTTACGTTTCCTCCACTCAGCCTGAATCTGTGCTACTGTACTTCCTACTTGATGCACTGATGACCTATCCTCTTGAATGAATTAAACAATCTGTTATTTATTTATGCATGTGCAGTATTTACTTGAACATCTAATATCAGAATATAGCTTACTTTTAGTGGCTGTCTTGTGTTTTCTGCTGTAAAAATTCAAGGTGACATCTGATATGTAATTGTGGCTGTATTTCTGCTATTGTTGTTAGGACTGTGATGACCCAGGCTTGTCTGACATCCCCATTGGAATCCTGACCATTGTTCCTGAGGACGGACAGATCTCCCTTGACTCACTGCACCTTCAGCCTTCATAAAGTGTCACAAGCCAAAAAAGGTTGTTCTTACTGTTCGTTAAAAATTGGATTGTATTGTAAATTCATGTCACCTTTACTCAGGGTCTCTGAGGGCCACCATTGGCCCACTGACTGCACTTTAAGAACCCTTTTGTAAGGTAAACTTCAATAGTTTTCAGCCTGGACTCTATTTTTCTATGTGTTCTGACCAAAAAAAGCTAAATTATTAAACTTTGTATTAAATTCAAACTGTTGTCTTTCTTTGTTTCAATAGCTTAAAACTTTAAGTTCAGCTTACTTGAACATATCAAGGCAATCGGTTTCCTGACATTTTGCTAGTAATGTGAATGCTTAATGCTTGTAAGGTTAACTTATTTTTACGAGTACTGCTTAATTAACATAACTCAAGTTTAAGTAGTCATAACTGACATTGTAAAGTCAACCTAACTAATGATTTTGAGTTCACTTCACTCAAGTTTACTGCCATTATTTGAGTTGCCTAAACACAGCTATTTTAAGCTTTACCAACTTAAAATGAATTATCTACTTTACTTGGGAATTTTGAGGAAATCGGTTTCCTCACTTTTTTTAAGTAAAGTGAACTAATTACAATTTACAGTGTGGTCAGCCAGCAGTCGGGGCGCAGCTCT
>CM036537.1:10444509-10632009 GCA_020745685.1 Tautogolabrus adspersus | reverse complement strand
CATTGAAATAAACACAATGGCACATCTTCCCTACTGGAAATGGGTTGGAAACAGAAACGAAAAGGCAATTTTCCACAGACAAGCATTTTCTCTTTACAGAAAAGCTGGGATAGCATGGTAGAAAACAATCACAAATAACATACACTGCTTTCTGTCTTCCATCCCTTCACTCATTCAGTCATCATCCATCATACCTACATATTGCCTGGATACCACTGAGAGAAGGCATTCTCATTTAATCCTCAACATGCATCAATTATTAACATTTAGCGCCAACCCCCGTGTTGCCTCAACATGTCATGATTCTGTCATGAGCTCAGCTTTACTAACCTGAATTAAAAATGTCAGCAGTTGACCTTAATAAAACAAGGTGGAACTTCTACTTGTTAACATTTACATTTACTTCTTCTTCCTTTAGCGAGAGGGCTGCAAAGAGGTCATATCGGATTCATGACAATAAGAAGTGATGGTGTTCGAAAGTAGTTGAATATGTTAATTACGATTGAAGAAAGTCAATTTGTATCTGATTAGCATAAGGTTAGCGATCAGTTTGACACTAAGGTGGGACCACTCAGGCACAAAATAGGTATTAGTGGGAGAGGCAAATGAACGTACAGTATTTTCGAGTTATAGCAGATAAATCTGAATATAACAAAAAGAACATTTGGCTTATAAGAAAACCTCGGCATTAAACAGGGCCTCTCTTTTCTTCCCTCAATCTTTTGAATGAATTGTCATACATTGCGCAGGAGGTGATATAAGTTTAATCATGGTGTTTCTTTTTGTTAACTATTATTGAATTGAAATAAAACATTAATGCACGCCATTTATTTTTCTGTCATTCGAAACATGTTAACACGTGTGGGGGGTAAAACGTGATCTTTATGCCTTTTTTTATTGTGCGTTTGTCTCCTAACTACAATAACAGCAGCCTGCTGTGCGTAACACTGGGCTCCTGGGTTAGCATGTTCCTTTCAAAGGTGTTAAGTTCAGACACCGTCACAATCACCGCAATGTTTGCCAGGCTTGGTACATCGCAATGCGTGTACTAACTTAACTTATTTGCATTTTCTCCTCCCAGTATTTTGCACGCTAGGAAAGAAACGCCCCATATTGCACTTTCATTAAGGCAAATGTACTAAATGGACAATGCGTGTTGTTTTGCTCAAATGAAAGACGCAATCATCACTGCACGCTGTTAGTAGATCAGATTTTTTGCCGGTGTTATCAAGTTTGCACATTTTAAGATACGCAAACATTTAGTAAATCAGGCCCTAAGACGTCTAAAACCATGATAACATTAGAATTACAATGAAATAAACAACATGTAAGGTCGTCCTTTGGTAAAGCTCTCCACATTTTACAGAGACATATTCAAGAGCGTAAAAGATGATGAGAGGGAAAACAAAAATAACATGATGAGAAAACCTGGGGTGCTGGTTTTGTAGTGATATAAAGCATCCTCTAGCTGAAAGCCAGTAATTTTCCTCTGTGTTTACATTCCTGTTGGTTGAGTTACAGCTCTGAGCTTCTGCCAAACTCGTAAAAAATAAGATATCGATGTCTACAAGTATTTCTCGGCAGAAGCAATAGATTAGTTGTGTAAGAGTTAATGCCCTGTCTTATTTTGCATGCAGTAATACATTAGTATGAAGTGCTAAGCATTTTAATCTTGACTGAAATATGCACAATATCCTTTGAACTGGCATCTGTTCCTTGTCATTCTGTTACATTTTCTACATACAGTATGAATGTGAAGTGGAAATGATGCTGACATAAAACAATAAACCTGAGTGTAAAAGGAAAGAAAAAAAAACATTGTAACTGACCTCTGGGGATTTATATCATTGCAGAATGTTTTAGTTTTTCTGTCTAAGGTTGTAAAACCTGCATGCAAAGATTTAGGGAACTGCTTTGTTGTGTCTGATACTCTCATTAAAGTGTCTATTTAACACACCACAATAGTGTTTCAGTGTCCATGTTGTAGAACAGATGGTCACCAACATGTATAGGGACTATATTTGTTGTACAAAGAGCTGGACCTGCTCACACTGAAGTCTGGTGAACACAAGTGGCCTGTTGCACATTGTATGTGTCAGTTCTGACTTCAGTTTGTGTGTTAAGTCCACACCAAACCCTAAATGGAAAGAAGTCAGTTTGTAACTGAAGTTGTATCATTGTTTGGTAGCACCACTAGGATGTATGGTTCTCCTTAACTAGAGCGTAACGTCCAAACTAACCCACATTGTTGCAAAAATGGTGTTTTAACTTCATGTGGCCAATCAGTGGAAAGCTTTTTTTTATTTTTACTGTTAATCCACAAACAGGGAAGAATATGACAAAGCATTATGATTGGGTGATGACAACAATTACAACCTTAATCTACAACTACTGTAGTGTAAAACAACAGCAGTGACATCGAGTTGTGAAATCGTCAACAAAATGTCATTTATGTTCTCTGTTGCTTGTTGGAAGAAATGATCTTTGCTCTTAGAAAACGAAAGCAGGAGCATAAAACAAAGTCATCATACAAAGTCATATTGCCATTTGTTTTTGCTTAGTTGTATACTTTCGTTGCTGTAGTAATCCAGTGGAGAGAGACAATTCAATCTTTGTTTGCTGTCTTTACCATCTTTTGATATGTACTGTATAAGGGATTGTGTATATGATGTATATGATTCCTGTATATTTGTGGGCTGCTGACGAAACCACATGTAGTATTTTTTTTTCTCTTTCTTCCTAATTGCAAATGACAATGTTTAAACATCAATAATAAAAAAAAATTATCACAAAAAAACAAAGTCATCATACATTTATTGATGTTATTTATTGTATTCTTTATTTTTACAGGGGCAGTGCACAATTACATGTAATTGCACCAAAGTAAGTTTAAAGCTCTTTTGCATCTGTTGTCCCTGCGCAGGGAGACAAATAATACATAACAGGAAGTACATCATCTTAAACACCTGAATATGTGAAAAGTCCATTAGTGTGGACATTACACTTTATAGGACTTCATATAAAAAAAACACAAGCATGAACATACACTACATAAAACAGCACCATACAAAGATGTCCATCAGTATAAAAAGTAGATCAGCATGTTAAAAGTATATGCAAGGCGATCATTAGTGCTTGCTTTTAAACACTGCAAAGCTTTCTGTGTGTAGTGTTTGTAGGTATAGAGTTCCACCGCTGTAATCAAAAAAGGCAGATTGACTAAATGTTGTCCTTCTGACCTGTGGCACCCAGTCACCCCTAGTGGATGCCTTAAGCCGGGCTCACACTGCAGGATAATCGGGCCGATTTGAGGTCCAATTCCTCCTTCACGACAATCGCAGGGTCGCTCCCGACTCAAGGCTGCTCGGAACCGATTATCTGCCCAGATTATTTTGTAGTATGAGTGGCACAGAGTTCCAGTCTTAACGTCCCCGATCTGCTCGGCGATCGTCGGGGAAGCTCTGATTTATTTCAAACATGTTTGATATTTAGGATCTAAAATCTTGACAATTACGTCATAAACGCGTCTGGCAGAAGTTGCGCATGACTACAGTGTATCGTACAGTGTGAGCCCGGCTTTAGTCCCATCAGCTGTGCCACCAGCTGTGTAAAGCCATGGTATTCTCTAAGTTTGAGGGGCTGCAAGATTATTGATATAAACATCAGGCAGGCATCAGAGTAAAAAAAGGAAGTTCTCATTTTTGAGGGAATTAATCACAGAGAACACACTGCCGTCAGCAAACAGCCAGTAAAACTCTCTGATCCTCCTCATTCACCACATGATCCCACCTTTTTAAACAATACACCATTTACATCTACAAGAGCTACTTGTATGTTTCAGTTATGACTTGTATTGGAACTATCTCAGCTGGTGCAACACCTTCAATATTGTGTGTTGTTAGTTGTTACTGTTAGTTGTGTTCAACCCCGGTATAGAGTACTGTGGGAGCTACTTTTGGACTGCCATGTTTTGGTCGGTTTGTTTATCTTTTTATGGTTTTGTTTAAATGTGTGTATATTTCTTGCTGCTTGAAATCCTTTGATGAGTACAGACAAAATGTCATCCCCTATTATTTTAAATGAGAAGGAAGCAGACATCAGATGGTAAATCAAATCTCCATCTCAAGCAGAATCTCTCTGCACATCAAAAACCTCCACGGAATAAATGTGACATCATTCATATTCAGTTACCTGGGTGAGCTGAACCTTAAAGAAAAAAATGTGATATTTGGGAAAATCACAATGCGGTATAGACAATCAGTCCCTCACATAAGCCCATACAACAGCACATTGTCATTGTTGCTCATCATACTGATTTAACAAATAAGATGAAGGGGTTTTTATTTGTGAGATTTAGTGGGGCTTCTTTAGGCAGATTTGATTTCCTTTGGACAGAGCCACTAATTTAGTCCCATGCAGTTAGATAACTATGCTGTATATGAGATAGATAATGATCCTTCCATCTAAATCTTAGAATTTTTCATGAGCATATTGACAAAGAGTGGCTTTTTGGAGCTGGATTTGAACAAGAAGAAACAAATAAATACAATTCACATGGGAGCTTCATTGAAGATGTCATGTGTCCTAATGACTAATAAATGTCTGTTTATTATCTTTTTTCCTCTCTTTCACTTTTAAATAAACATCATGGTGACCAAGGCCTGAATTCTGATCTACATGCCCTTCACAATTCTTGTTCTTTACCATTGGCACTGTAGCCATAAAACGTTATTAGTTGTTGTAGTTAATGATGATGCTCTGTTTGTTTGTCTCAATATTCCTCTTTCATTCTGCATCTCCCTCTATCCCACTTTCTGAGCTCACTACAGTTTAAGCAGCTGGTCATTCAACATGAGTCTGGTACTGCTCCAGGTTTCTGCCTGAACCTTGACCTATTTTGCTGAGCCTCATTTTCAAACTTACTGGACGGCCATACTAATTGTGGGCAAAGTTTCAGATCATTAGGTAAACATATGTTGAAGTAATCCCAGGATAAGCCTGCAGAGGGCGCTAAACGGCTTGACCTCTGCTAAACATATGAGACTTTTGCAAGAGTTCCAGGAGACTTTGACAAGATGGCGTCAAGTCTCTATGTAGGCAGGTGGAGCCATATTTATTGGCTGTTCTACCAGCACAGAAACAGCCCTCCCATAGCAACCCTGCAGCGTTGTCCCCGTGGAAGACTTCCAGAGAACTGGCCAATCACAGGAAGGCTGAAATGAGAGTTTTTACAGACCCCTGTATAAGATAAATAAGGAGTTTTTTGAGCTGCAAATCATGCAAAGCTACTCTATAGGTTTCATAGACTGAAGACATAAAGGTGAGAATGAATGTACTATGGGGTCTTCAAAAAGGTTTGTCCTCGCTACTGTTGCTAACTAAATGTTGCCAAGTGATTTCCTCATGGTGGATTAATGTTGGGTCTTTAATATAATATAATATATAACTATAACCCTATTCGCACGGGACTAGTATTACCTGGGGACCTCTAGTAATTTGTAATAAATGCGCAGGTCGTCTGTGATCTTAATCCCGTGTGAATCTACCATGTCCGTATTTTGTAAAGTAAAAATTCCACCGCAAATTACCTACCATATTTCGCCAAACATAGAGGTTATGTGATAATATTAGTCAAGTGCGAATCGGCATCTCGGTGATTTGGGGTTGTTTTTTAAGGCTTTTTGTGTTCTCCGCTCCTTTTTTCTGCCTTTTTCCCGGTCGAGAATTATGGAGGCTGCGTTGGCAATTATAAATGAAAGTTTTGACAGCTTTTTGCGTGCAAATTCAGGAGGCTCATTTAGCTACAGTGCATGGAGACCCATTAGCAGAAAGAGCAAGCTCAAAGCCATCAGAAGAGCAAATCTCGAAAGATGATAAGATGGATTACATGCATGGCAGCATGCGGTAAGGAAAATGTTTCTATCTTTCAAAAGGCTCAACAGTTATTAAGTGGTAACGTTAGGCCTATAATGTCAGCTAGCAATCTGACACTTTCCAATCAAAATTTCTCTGTTATGCCGTTCCAATGAGGGCTCCGGTGCGAATGTTACGCATAGGTTACGCAGAGCCTTGACATCATATCCGGGGGTTAATGTCAGTAAATTCAAGTTAAAACACTTTGTTTATCCCGTACGAATGCGCCGCACGAAACACAGACATGGTGGGGTAATTTCTAAATCACATGAGGTCCCCAGGTAATAATAGTCCCGTGCGAATAGGGCTAAAGAGTCTAGACCTGCTGTTTGAATTGGCGCTATACAAATACAAAATGATTTATCAAATATCTCAACATATTACATATTTGCTTGAAGTTGGGAATTTTCAAGGAGACAGTATTTGAAAAAGTGCTGGACTAATTCGATAAAATTGATTTATCTCAATTATAAAAAATGCCTTCAGAAGGATGTCTTGCTTATTCTGTCCCTTTGTCACCCATTTTTCAAAGCAGAAGCAGGATGCCTGTGACTGTGATATGACTCTAAATTAGTTATGAATACATTCTAGTCCCTCTTTCAGATATTCTGCAGCTCCATGTCGATGTCAAGGTTCAGTATCATAAATAACTGCTCACAGGTGAGGGAAGCAGTTACAAAAAGAAGTGTTGTTCCTCCTCCCTCAAACTTTCTTGACTTCCTTTTCTCTTCCCCATCCCCTAACACTCCATCTTTGTCGCTCAGTAAGGGGTGTATTGTAAAATATTGATTGCTGGAGAGATTGGGGGGCTTAGAGAGAGACAGAGACAAAGGAAGAGGGGGACAGCTAGCCTGCAGCCAACATAGTAAGGAGCAGCCTTCTGTCTGAGTCCAGCCACAGATGTTTGCAACAGAGCACCATTTGAAATACAGAAAGCTCTCAACAAGTCACACACACAGACACACACATACACACACTCATGGCTGCACCCTCCAAACAGTGTGAGAGCAATAGTGAATCAGTCTCTTTCACATTAAGCTATAATTGGCAGGAGGCTGGACGAGGCTATCACTTATCTTGTCACTGAGCAATTGTTATGGGTAATGGAAGCGGTGTGCATGTGTGTGTGTGTGTGTGCATGTGTGTATGGGTGTGGGTGTGAGAATGTTTGCATTGGAGTGTGAGAAACCATTGGTGTTGATGTGTTGATGTTCTTTTCTGCGTGTGTGTGCGTATGTGTGTGTGTGATTTTTGTGTGTCACTCCAGGCACCAGATGGAACTCCATGCTAATTGGGTGGAGATCAGTGGGGGAGTTTGGAGCAGACTGACCCAGGGCTGGGCTGCAGCTCCTGGGCTTGGCTCACTCCCACCCCTGGCTCTGCGGCTGTTTCTCTGGCTTCTGGTACCAGGCTGCTTTCCATCACTTCATCTGCCCATCCATCCATAAATAACCCCTTCTGACCGATAACCCAGACGACCAGCTTGTTTGCTCATTTGTACTTTTCCTTCCTCTTCATGTTAATTTGTGTGTTCCATCATCCCATTCCCCTCCGTACAGCTTTATTTACCCCTCCCCCTTCAATAGTTTTTGTGAAGAAGCAACGCAAATATTTGGAGGCTTTTGAAGAACAACATAATATGTGCACATGGCAATTTGAAGAATACAGCACATTTGTTCTCTTTTTGAAATGGTTTTCTGGTGTACAAAGAGCACAGCTGTTGACTAATGTTATAATATACGTATATACATTGTGGGTGTGAAGAAACTTGTAGAGGCTGGTGGTATCGTGATGTACATTTTACTAATGGAATATTTGCATACAATATTTGAGTATATTCTATTCATGGTGTATACTACGGTGGCCGGTAGGGGTCAAAAGCTCAGCAACGGTTGAAACGACGTACATTATGATAAACGTGCAGCATATTCAGAAACGCTGCACATCCAAAGCAAATGCAACGGCTGAAACACGCTGCAAAGGAAAGAAACAAACGCGCTGTAAGAAGACAAAAAAACTGCATTAACACCGAACGCGCTGCAAGTACAGAAACGAAACTTAAGTCAAAAACACACACAACCAGAAAACAACAGCAAATACAGAAACGCTGCAAGTTCAGCTTTCGTTACGGAAGTGCTCTAGGCCTGTTGGCGCGCTCTGTGGTACAGCTCACGAGAGAGAGCGGTACAGAGAAAGAGACCATGCGAGTTGCAGTAGTACGGGCGAGTGGTGGTGTTTACCTAGAGTCGAAAAATGTGGATCAAAGTTACGGTATTGCAAGGTAATACATTTTTTTTTTATCTTTGGTTGTAATGTAAATGTCATTATACTATGCTACAGATTTACATAGCTATCGATAACGTGCTTGAGACTGGCCTCTACATCTGCTTGCTAATGATTTTAGAGACCAGGCAAGTGGCGGTACGGTGTTAACAGAAACGTACTCGATTTAAGGACTTAGTGTTGTTTAAAGTATTTTCCCGCTAACGTTTTTTAAAAGTATTTGAAGTGGAGTTCAGTCACAACATTGCAAAGTATGTGTGTTGTATTTTTAGCATTGTGTCGTAGCCGATTAAACTGTCAATAAACAATGCTGCAGATGTACATGGCTAACTAACGAGAACAGTGTTTTAGTAATTAGGAAGCGTTAACTCCCTCTTTACATACTACTATGCTACTACCACATTTTGGGAGGCTGTGGCTCAGTGGTAGAGTCGTCGTCTCTCAACTGGAAGGTCGAGGGTTCAATCCCCAGCTCCTGCAGCAACATGTCCGATGTGTCCTTGGGCAAGACACTTAACCCCGAATTGCTCCCGCTGCTCCATCGGAGGCGTATGAATGCGTATGAATGGGATTAGTTACATCTGATGGTCTCCCAACAAAGCAACCACTGCCATCAGTGTGAATGGGTGTGAATGGGTAGGTGTGACATGCGGTGTAAAAGCGCTTTGAGTAGTCAGAAGACTAGAAAAGCGCTATATAAGCTCAAGTCCATTTACCATTTACCATTTTACATTCCTGCAGGAATTGGTACAGTATTCCTGTACAGTACAGAGTATTTTACCAAGTTATTTTATATCAGGGGGAAATTTTCTAAGAGTAACAGAGGAAATAAAAGAGAATCAGATACAGAGGGCATTATGGTGAAATAACCTAGGGAAGGTAGATAAAGTGGGGCGATGAGTTTATATGAATTAGCAGTTGACGTGACGAAGAGAGACGAGAGGGAAAATGAAAAGCAGAGGTTCAACATCTATAAACAGATTAGCAAGAGAAACACACAAATTATCTAATGAACCTTGTTTTTTTGGCTTGGAACAGTACTTGTCACTTCTATCGTGTATTTGCTTGACCAAATGTATTAACCACATCACTTTCTATCTTTTGTCCATTCTGTGGGCAACATATAGAGACAGTTCGGGTCTTCTGTGGCTCATATGGCCAGATGTGCAGTTCTTTGTCGGAGCTGAAGACAACAGTAAGTGGATTCTATTAAATGTATTTACATTCAGAATAAAAAGTTGAACTCGCTACACTTTCTGGGTTTTATAGTCATTATAGTTATTATGCAGTAACATTGTTACAGTTCAGACTTTATGTAAAATGCATTAAGGTTGTGATATGAGTTCACACTCATTATTGTTTTTTACTTTAAACCGCTTACATTATACATAATTTATTAAATATATGACGGCAGTTGTTTTTAGAGTAAAATTGATCTAAATAAGCTTTGAGACTGATGATCAGATATCAAGTCTCACTGACATGGGATAGAAAATGTTCATATGCCGATTATGGTCCTCAAAGACATCAACCTTTTGTCCAGGGTGAGGGGGGGTTTACCTTAAGAATTTTATTTCTATTTTATTCCCTAATGTGTTCAGGTACCGAAAAGACAGCAAACATATTCTGGAGGCCATCTCTACTTAACCCCCGCCCCATTTGTTTCTTTGTTTGGTAGGGTCAGCATCAGACATCCCCACAGAAGAGGATCTGATCAAAAAATATTTCTCAGTTGGCTACAGCTATGAGGAAATTTTGGATGCCCACAAAGCACATTGTTTCAATGAGCCTTCGCTCTTTGAAGAGAAAACTTAAAAGTTTGTCTTTGTCCAGAAGAAAGTGCTGCCATACAGCAGGAGCTCAGGGGTCCAGGCCAGCATTCTGGCTACCGCTCAATGTGGCAGACATTGCAGCAGAAATATTTTTTAACAGTGAGGAGGGATGTCGTTATGGCTCTGATGGCAGAGCTAGATCCATCTGGAGTGGAACTTCGTCAACAGAGAAGGTTTGTTAGACGAGTTTACAGCTCTGGTGGCCCAAACCATGTCTGGCATGTGGATGGCTACGACAAATTGAAACCATATGGCTTTGCAATAAGTGGATATAGATGGCTACTCCCGAAAAGTTATGTGGTTGAGGTGTGGACCAAGCAACAATGTCTCAAAACTATCTGCGATGTGTGTCAGAAGCTGGAGTCAACTTTGCACAGACTGTGGCACTGAAAATGGCATAATGGTGGCAATCCATTGTGCCTTAAGATCAACACACACTATTAACTTTGCTGGGGCTGCCAGTCACAAGTATGGCTCCTCAACAGCAAACCAGAGGATTGAAAGCTGGTGGTCATACTTTCGCAAACAGAGGTGGGGCCTTATTTTTCTTATTATCTTTTGGACTATAGTCTAGAATTGAATGCATTTTCAGATTGAATTTCAGTGGTTCAACTTTCTTGTTGAAAGAATAGGTTGTGATTGGCCTCGGAATAAAAAGTAAAGCAACCTCTGCAAAACATAGAAAACATGTTATCCCAAAAGTTCTCCAAGGACATCATAGAAGTAAAATTTGAAATTTTCTTTTAGTCATGTATACCTCAGCATGATTGAATTGTGTTAATGGGAATGACTAGAATTTGTAATTTAATTGCATACAAAACAAGGGTGACTTGATAAAAAGTTATTTTCTTTTTAGCCTAATTAATGACATCCAATTACAAGTTCCACCGACCATAGCTTCCATAGATTTTGAATTATAGCTGATAATCACATTTGGATATAAAAATATTGAAATGTTAGTACTTTTTATAATTCTTGAATAATCAGAACCAGGGAGAGTAGAACACTTAGATTTTACAAGTAGAAATGGGATCTCTGCTAGTTTGAATACTGTCTGTTGATGTTACCTAACAGATGGAACAGAAGATGACATGTTATTAATCCAAAAGGAAATTCTTGTGCCAGGTTTCTCGAACATTTCAGTACAAAAAAGAGTAACACAAAAGAGCATCCAGTATAAGTGAATTACAAACAAACTACAAACCTATGGTAAATGATAAAATAATAAATGGATCAAGCGGGAATTCCAAAGACACGTTGCCTAAAAAGGGATGACGAGGTAAGTTAAAGAGCAAGGTAAGTACGACAGTAATTACATTATTGATAGTAGTATTGGCAGTTCAGACACAGACCCAGGCTCTGCAAGCCCAAGGTTGTGACTATGCCAATATTACTACATGATAATAAAGAAACATATTTTTATATTGCATATGACAGTGATCTGAAGAATATTGTACATGTTATGAACATGAGAAAGCCCAACATGAAAAAGTAATATTGGACATGATAATTAACATTCAAAACATAGTATATCCCAACTCTATGAATAATAGAGTATGCCGATTCCTCTTGTGAAATAATTAACTTACAACAGAACATCTATTGTGGTAGCTTCATCTCACTGAAAAGATCACTTTTAGAAGAAAAAATATAATTTGATTCAGACATTTTTTATGGCATTGCTGGTTTATGCTGTAAGATGATCACTGCAGTGATAGGTTTAACT
Organism: Tautogolabrus adspersus; assembly: GCA_020745685.1. Lineage (NCBI taxonomy): Eukaryota > Metazoa > Chordata > Actinopteri > Labriformes > Labridae > Tautogolabrus > Tautogolabrus adspersus. The sequence continues at coordinate 10,620,255 of CM036537.1, read as the reverse complement.
AGTAACAAACTATTTTCATCATCAAATCCTTATATTAAAGAAAGTAGAAATAAAAAATGTTGGTAATATTTGCTTGAATGAATCCATCCATCCATTATCTATCGCTTGTCTGAGACCGGGTTGCGGTGGCAGCAAGTGCAGTAAGTCAACCCAGACTTCCCTCTCCCCAGCAAAGTTTTCCAGCTCCTCCTGGGGGATTCCGAGGCGTTCCCAGGCCAGACAAGATATATAATCCCTCCAGCGAACTCTGGGTTTACCACCGGGTCTCCTCCCAGTTGGGCGTGCACAGAAAACCTCCAAAGGGAGGCGTCCAGGAGGATCCTAATCAGTTGCTCAAACCACCTCAGCTGGCTCCTTTCGTTGTGAAGGTGTAGTGGCTCTACTCCGAGTTCCCCCCTAATGTCCGAGCTCCTCACCCTATCTCTAAAGTTGAGCCCAGCCACCCTCCAGAGGAAACTCATTTCAGCCGCTTGTATCTGCGATCTTATTATTTTGGTCACTACTAGTGCTTGAATGAAGTCTGTTATAATTATGAAATCACTTGGAAAGTAGTTTTCATTAAACTGAATTTTGCAGCTCAATTTAAAAACATTACATGAAAAAATCCATCAACTTGATCAAACTGCAACTCAACTCATTTGAGTCTGTGTTTTCAGGTCTCAATTCTGGATTCTCCCCATTATCAGGCATACTTTGAGGAAGTACAGAGACAAAGTGGTCGAAATCAGCCGTTGACCTGGGAATCCTGTGTGGAAGTCTACATCATGCTGAAGAACATGGCTGGTTTAGAATGAAGTCAGAGTCCAGCTTTCACAGAACTTATAGAGGAAAAATAGAGAAATTAAGCTATAGACATGACACATAATACACAAGATACTTTGTCATTGTATGCATACAACAACATTTTGCTGGTGAAAATCAGCCCAGCAGCAATAGACAAGACTCCAAAGATAACATTATTACCAGCAGATTGAAGGAAGAATGTACGACTTTTTGATCCAGTAGATGTCGCCCTTGAGCACCAGCATGAAACCAAAATGAACTGCTATTTGGCGACACCTCTGCTTTTCTGAATCCTCTGCTCTCCTCCAGAGACACACCCCCAATCCCTCTCCACTCGCGTTCACGCGAAGGAGTTATGTATTAGAACGCATCATAATTAAGAACCATTAAGCTCAAGCAGCGGACAAAATTGTCCTTTGATCGAGCGGGCTAATGTTAGCGCTCTTTAGTTAGCTCGTTATAGACAGTCATGACTCGGAGAGACATTTACACAGGATGTACTTGATTTTTGATGTATTTAGGCGTAAAATGTTTCACATTCTTCCTTTAAAGACAAATGGATAAAAAAAACAAGAGCAAATAACAAACAGTATATACATAAAAATTATAATTTATAGTTTCTATATTGCATTTGCTGTCCATATTGCAGCAGATGTAAGATGCAGTAGAGCTACAGTACACAAAGTTGTGTTCTTTTAAGACAAAAAAAACACTGAATCAATGCACACAATATTGTAATTTAAGTGGTTCTGAATCCAGCGATAACAAGCATTTGATTTAACTCCTTTTGTTTGTAATATACATCCATGTCTGTCATGTACTATTTGTAGATAAACACAAGGGTAGTATATTGTTTTAATCTTTCATATTAAACCTAATTTGTCTTTAATATGCAGCTGAATGATTCTTTCCCCTAACTTTCTTTCTGGTGAATTGCACAGTTCACCAGTCTGTCTATTTGTCTTTTTGTTTGATTTTTGTTTAAGAACGGCATCTCCAACACCGGAAAACAAGTTGAAGAGTGGTTGAAGAAGATTGACAAGGCCGGCCTGCCTGGGAAATACAAGTGCTGGATCTACCAACGTGGCCTGCTCCCGAGGCTCATGTGGCATCTCACCGTGTATGAGGTGCCCCTATCAGCTGTTGAAGAAATGGAGAGGAAGTTCAACAAGCACCTTCGAAGATGGTTGGGAATACCCCCGAGCTTTACATCCTTGAGTCTCTACATAAGGTCAGGCCAGCTCCAGCTTCCCCTGTCATCAGTGGTGGAGGAGTTTAAAGTTGCCAAGTGCAGACTGTCCCTGACATATAGGGACTCTCAAGACCAACTCACCAGGGAAGCAGGAGTCAGAACAAGATCTGGCCGTAAGTTGGCCGCCAGCACGGCAATTAACCAGGCAGAATGTTCTCTCAGGACCAAAGACATCATTGGAAACCCTTGCACTGGAAGACAGGGTCTAGGAACAGCACATTTCCAGCAGTGGTCAAAGTCCACCCCTAGGGAGAGGAGAACCGTGATCCAGGATGAAGTCCGAAATCTTGAGGAAGAAGAGCAAAATCCATCAAAATCGCAACTCAAGGCGCCTGGACGAGGTAGAACCTCCCCAAGAGAACCATCACATGGAGTTAAATGTGGCAGCTGGAGCCCTTCTGTATATCCTTTCTACTCCGAGCAGGGTACGACACCTTACCAACCCAAGTCAATTTACACAGGTGGGGGATGAGGGAGACCCGCTGTGCAGGTTGTGTGGCGGTAAGAGAAAACTGGCGCACATTCTGTCAGGGAGCAAGACTGCATTGACACAGGGGAGATGCAGGTGGCGCCATGATAGGGTGCTGGCAGTGCTCGCAGACATCCTGGAGCAAGAGAGGTGGAAAAAGCAACCAGCCAAAGCAAGACCACTGCTGAGCACCATCGCCTTTGTGAAAGAGGGCCAAAGACCTGTCTTCCACAGCCAAGCCAGGCAGAATCTCCTGCAGTCAGCCCAGAGATGGGAAATGGAGGTTGACCACGGGAGGAAACTCCACTTCCCAGAGGCGGTACTGTCCACCACTCAAAGACCTGACATCATCATGTGGTCTCCAGAGGGGAAGAAGATCATCCTTGTGGAGTTGACGGTGCCGTTGGAGGAGGGCTGTGAGGAAGCTGCAGAGAGGAAAAAAGCCAAATACCAGCAACTTGCCCAAGACTGCCGGGATAAGGGGTGGACAACATGGCTGATGACGGTGGAAGTTGGATGTCGAGGATTCCCAGCTCAATCTGTGGACTGAGAGGCCACTTGAGGAAAGCAGCAGTTCGTAGGCTGGAAGAACACTGGAGAGAGCCTCCTGTTGGCTGTGGCACAAGAGAGAGGACACAAGCTGGAAGCCTGGAGGAGAGGGGCAGTGACCTGGCCAGTCACTGCTGACCCGCCAACTGGAGGGTGTTGTGGTTAAGGGTCGAAACACCCAGTGAAGGTTGGGGACCACCTGAAGACCTCTCTTCCAGGCCAAGACTTCACCCATTAGAAATGGGTGTGTTAGCATTGCAGATGTATTATACAACTGATGTGTGTGTGTGTTTTTGTAAAGCATAGTCAGACATAGAGTTAAGATACAAGTTCAAGGTACAAAAAAATCCTTTAATTTACATTGAAAACACGATCGAAAACCCATTTGGATTACTGCAGAAAAAATGCAAATTTCTAATGCTAGACCAAGCACAAGCAAAAGATAACTAACTGTCGTGCATAATTGTCTAAGACATTGTTACTGCAGGGAAATGTATTCACATGCACACTTGTGAAAGCTGTTTTCTAATTGATCTTAACTATTAGAAATGTGTCATTGTTCTAGCTTCTCTGTAGTTACTTGTATGAATGTGTGTATGTTTTGTATGAGAGAATTCTCGTGTGCAATATATAAATAGATGTTTATCTGTGTGTGTGAATAGAAATCTACATTATGAAAAACACATTGCTTTTTACCAGTATGTGTTTTGTTTTTTATCCTCAAACAACGATGCTCTTTGCCAGCTTTGATCGAACATAATGAATGTGAGCTTTCCAGCAGATTTTGTGGTCTAAAATCACACCCAGAATTATGTTTTCATACACACGTTCAACCTTTACATTATCGACCATCATTTGTGCTTGTTTAGCTATGTTACGGTTTCCAAACAACATGAATTTAGTTTTATTTAAATTTAGTGATAACTTATTTAAGCAAAACCACAACTTCAATGTTCTCGACACCATGCACATGTCGTTTATGTATAAAATGAACAATTTTGGACCCAATACCGACCCCGATATTAATATGTTCTATGTTGAAAGCAGATACTATTTATTGTATTAGTAAAGTTTAAGCTTTAGCCGTGTTTGGCAGCTATGTTAAAGTATCAGAAGGAGTAATACAGTTATTGTAATGGTTAACATACTGACCATTAATAACACATTTGTTCTGTGTTATTGAAACTAGATGAGCTTTATTAGTTTGACAACAAACCTCAAGGGAGGCTTTCATGGCCTCATCTGTGATATCCTCAATCCTTGCTTCAATGTTTTGTCTTCCTGTGAGGTTTTGGTATAGAGCACCTCTGAGAGGAATCTAGGACCTGGACCACCATGAACTATAGATGTGGCTATCATCCTCCCAGCATGGAAATACTCATCATCTTTTGCAGCTGTCGATAATTCATTGACCATTACTCCCACATTAACAATCATTTGCCATCAGTACCCTAGCCCTAATTTATATCTCTTCAGTCCAGCTGCAGAGCTAAATGTGAATGCTGATTCTCCAGTTTGAATCAAAAATCAGAGATGTTAAACACTTAATTGTTTTTGTTTTTACGCAACAAGTATCAAAACTCAGACAATTAAAAAAAAAACTGTCAAATGTAAGAAATGTCCTCTCCTCTGGACCATCAAAGATTTTTCTTGTTTTTGGGGAGTCAATTAGGAGGGTCAGGAACTTTCGTTTGGGACCAGCAGTGTCCATTCCATCCTCTGCTCTCCCCTCATCATCAGTGAATGAGATGGATCATACGAGGCTCGCTTGAAGCCTCGGAGGGCTCCATCCCACACATTTGCTCTATTGATGTTGAACCTGCTGTATGCTACTTTGTTGATTTTAGAAGCAAGTTCTGACACGATGTCTTGAGCACTCAGGCTCAAAACTTCTGGGCTGTAAAGAAAACATGGTATGCTATGATTTCCTATAATAGAGTCAAAGATAAGATTTGAACAAAAATTATTTAGTAATAAATCGTACCTTTCCTCTGTAGGCTGCCCTGTGTTTTCTTCTGTCTCAAACTCACTTTCAATAACTATTGGTGCATACACGTTTGTGTAGTTGCTGCAGGGAAAGAGCAGTCAAGTCAGTGTTTTTTTTTTACTATGTAATGTACAATTCCAATTGTTTCTACAAAAGCTGTAAATCCTCTTCTTTGACAATACCTCTATATTTTGTTCTTCCCTGCACACTGATCAGGGTCTCATTTATAACCGTTGTGTACGCACAAAACGGGGCCTGAAACTGGCGTACGCCTTTAATCACGCAACGTCTGTGATCTATAAAATCAAACCTGACGGTAAAATGTGTGCACCGGTAAGCAAACTCTGACCCATGCGTACGTACATTTTGGAGGTATGGTAAATTGGCGACACAGACGGCGAAGTGGTGAATTGAAGCCTGCAGAATGTATATTGATGTCTCTTCCACATTTTATCTCACCAAATATCAAACTTTACTGACAGAGCCACGTCATCATAATCATTAAAAACCGGCCGTTGTTTTATGCGCGTGCATGTAGTGAGCTGTTTTCAATAAGTAACTTTCAATATGACAATATTTAAACGTAAAAAAAATTATAAATGAAAGTCCACCACATGCATACTTCATCAGCGCGGTCTTGCCTTCATTATCCCGGACGGACCTCAGAGGACCGGACTGCATGTAATCACTGATGTATAGAAATCAGATTTAAACTAACACAAAAACCGTAGCACCACCAGTGTTCATTCATATCTTTAAATATCGAGCATTTATCATCAAGTGTGATTTTTAGTTTGAATGAAGATGACTGAGCTGCAAGACGCACAGAGACACAGCGGTGGCTTCACACATTTTGCCTTCTCGTTACTCAGCACATCTTCATAACCTGCAGGTATTTATTGTGTAAATTATTAAAGTTTGGAAATGAAGTCGGGGCATCTCTGACTCGATCATTAGGCCTCAATGTCCTCATAATTAGTCACAGAGCAGACGGAGTTTCCCACGAAAACATGTGGCCAACAATTAAAAGTTGTTGTTCATTGATCAAACCTTTGATTAATAATAATATAGAGTGAGGGGGGCTGCTGACTGACGTGAACTCTGTTTTTTTCTTAAGTTTGCGACCCTCCTGCTGCAGCAAATTACCACTATGTGCTTTCTATCTTTCACTTAATTCACAAGCTCCTCCTTTTCTGGGTCACAAAGTATATTGTCTTCGTCTAAACTTCCGGTTTTCGCCGCGATCCAGCGCTGGAAACCTTTGATCTGCCCCCTCGTTTGTATGTATTTTCATTCACGAGCTGCTTTGCATCGACCGTTTATGGTTGAATGTGGGCGTGTAGAGGGCGGAACATGGGGCTAATCTACTTACGCACATTTCCAGGTGGATCGGGATTCATAGCGTGCAGGTGTGCGTACGAACGTTTTTATAAATCTGAATTCATTTGTGCGCATGCCATTTCAGGGGTTTTGGCGCACGTACATTTTAAGTATGGATTCTACGCACTCTTTTATAAAAGAGAGCCCAGAACATTTTGAAAAATGCTCAAGAAATTATTATTCAACAACCCAAAATGTTTGTCAGACCTTTTTTTTCCCCTTAGGGTGGACCTTGGGGTAGCCATTTCAAAATGTAGAAAAAGGCTTTTAAGATTCTTTACACTGTTACACGTTGCTTTAATGGCTATACAATATATATGATTGAATGAGAAGGTTAAGTTGGTGGCCCAAGAATTGATGTAAAACAAAATGTGAAAGAACTTCTGAAATGAGGCGCAATTCCAATGTAAGAATAATGCTCTAGATTTCAGACAAAAAGGTATTCAAAAAAAGACTTAATTAGTTTTTTATTCAAGACACGTTCCACTAACCACATGTAAAGGTTGCAACTGTCTACCCAGCTTACCTATAGAAGTTATTCAGACTCTGTGAGGATTTGATCTGATCCTGGACAGTGGTTTGTTGTCCATCCTAGTTATGCAAAATAATTTATTCAAGTTAATCTATTAAAATTGTAATTTGCCTGGCAACTAAAACTGCAACATAATAATTAGGCTGGTTTTGTGGATTCATGTAATGTACAGTATTAGACATTTAACAGTGCAGGATAAACATTTTTTTAAATGACTTACTTGAGGAGATTCTGGTTGTTGGCATCTGGAAGGTCTGGGAATACATAACCAACAATAACAAAAAACAATGAATTTTCTGATAACTTCTTTCCTCATGCAACAAAAAATCACATTGTCAAAGGTGCATTTTACCTGGGCAAAATGTTCTCCACTCTTGGAGTGCTCACCCTATCTGGGCTGTCCCAGACCTGCATGAGATGCATAAATGACAGATAAGAGGGAATGTAAATATTGTGACTTCAAATAAGGGGGAAATGCAGTAAGAGAAACGCACTTACCACAGTGTCAGACAGTTGACTTTCTACAGATGGCAACTTCACATGGACTACACTGTCATCTTCGCTTGAAGACTGTCCTGTGAAACCAGTGAAAAACAACTTCTGTCATTTCAATATAAAGATTAATACATAAACTTCAACCTTTAATAAAATCTAGTTTGGAACCTTAAAACTTCAATGTTTATAATTCAAACAATTATTTCATTGAAACAATGTGAATTTGATAAAATGGTATAATCAAGAATAACTGCTTTAAAATGTTCACAATAACATCCCGTCTCCCTTTGGGATCTTGAATTGGGTGCAGCAAACTAGCATAGCTGTGATAAAGAATGTTTGAGGTTTTCAAGGAAGTTACTGTTTGGGTGTTATTTCTGATATGTTGTGTCACATCTTTCCCTGCAGTTCCAGACCATATGTTATTACACATCAAAACAGAAACTTTTTTCAATGGCAGAATTAATCCTGTGAACATAAGATAAAGTGGAAAAACTAAAAAACTAAATCAAAATTTTAATACCATATGGAATTTAAAACAAAGTGGAAAACATGTAAAGATCACTTACTGATGCTGTGAACATTTTCGGCAGTGCAGATGTACAGTACAGTTATTCTTCGGTAAGCTTTTCTGATACTTTTCAACTGTAAAAATGTCATCTGTTCCTGGCACGTTTTTAACTTCTCTGCCATCAGGGTACAGCAAAAGATGAACGTCATCTGTCATGCCCTGGTGGAAAGCCTTGTGCTTTTTTACAGCAGCAGCCAACAGTTGCTCGGCTGACCAACAGGGCTGGATGTCAAGTGGGAGTGACATTCCTCTTGTGGGTTTCAGGGAGTCATCCGCCAACCGCAGAACTCCAATAAAAATCTGCAAAAATGAATAAAAACATTTAAAAATGATATTGATACAAGGAAACAATATGATACAATGATGTGCGAGAATGTCAGACTAGTATAAGGTACTATGAGAACTTTGAGAATGGGCCACAAAGATACATAAGAATGATTAACTTTGGAAGCGGGGGACCATACAGAATGCCTATGCAAGGGACCTGAAATATTTTGCTACCACAAAATGTATGTATTCTGCTCTCCACCTGAACAGGGTTCAGGTGCCCTCTTTACATCTTACTTTTTTTCAATATTACATCTATGATCAAAAAAATTATCTTTTCATACGTGTAGACAATGTTGCAGAAATAAATTTAGCATTATATTCAGACCCGATCAAAGCCTCGAAAAGTAGCACAAGCTAAACTAGATAGCTAATCTGTAGCATAGTACAATGACATTGACATTACAACCAAAGGTAAAAAAAAAAAAAACATAACCGTAGTATTACCTTGCAATACCATAACTCTGATCCACGTTTTTTCACTTTAGGTAAACACCGCACTCGCCCGTACCACTGCAACTTGCCTGGTCTCTTTCTCTGTCCCGCTCTCTCTGGTGAGATGTACCACAGAGCGCCACCACAGCACTTCCGTAACGAAGGCTGAACTTACGTGTTTCTGTGGTTGCTGTTGTTTTCTGGTTGTGTGTGTTTTTGACTTAAGTTTCGTTTCTGTACTTGCAGCGTGTTTGATGTTAATGCCGTTGTTTTGCCTTCTTGCAGCGTGTTTGATGTTAATGCAGTTGTTTTGCCTTCTTGCAGCGTGTTTGATGTTAATGCAGTAGTTTTGCCTTCTTGCAGCGTGTTTGATGTTAATTCAGTTGTTTTGCCTTCTTAAAGTGCGTTTGTTTCTTTCTTTGCAGCGTGTTTCAGCCGTTGCGGAGCTTTTGACCCCTACCGGCCACCGTAGTATAGTATATTCATTTACATTTTACATATAAAACTTATGTTATACATATTGTATTTATAATCAACATTTCTGAACTATCATTGTGTATCTTATTATGTAGACTAAATCATATTTAGATCCTAAATTTAGTATGGATCCCAGTTGACTTGTGGCATTAGAGCTATTACTTCTTCATATACAGTATAATACATATCAGTACTGTACTTTGCTGTGGGCAGGGTAATGCCTGCTCTTACACGCACATATAGCACAGAACTAGACTACCTTCATTGCTGCATTCAAGCTTTACCAGTAAAATCATTTGGGCAACATCTGGTGTGAAGCAAAGGATTGGATAATACTGAAAAACCTATTTGAACAGATATCTGTTTGACCTTGCTATCCAATATATTTATTTTTTTGACATGGACCAGACTTGTGCGTTGCATTATTTTTCTGCATGCTTTGGTTGTATACATGAAAACCATCAACACATGACAAAGGCACATAAAGGACAATGGTTATATATATATATATATATATGAAAGGGAGAGTGAGAGAGAGAGAGAGAGATTAATCACTTTAGTGAAGTAAATTGATCAAAAATTAAACATCAAAAGTCAAGCAATGAACAAGATGGTATCATGACACATAAACAAACTCAGCTGTCAATTATCAAACATAAACTCAGCACCTCCGCAGCAACAGGCAATCAGAGAGCAAGCTAGTTACTCATGTCAGCCCATGGCAATGACAACATTGACAGCAACATTTAATGGCAGGGGAAATACCATCATGCATTATACACAGTGTATGCATTTGCCAGAAGCAGTGAACCTGATGGCACTACATGGGACTTAAAAACACCTTCTTCCTGTACTAAGCATTTAAGCATTGATTGGTAATGTACAATATAAATTCCCTAACATACCAGACTTTGTCTTAATTCATATTTGTATCTCCCTCAGTTTGTGTGCTTATGCAGGACAGTTGGCATTAAGCTGTTGGCCCTCACCATGTTTATTGACTCACAGTTTTACCAGTCTGCAACCACATTTCAAATTTGGAAAGAGTTATTTAGTTGACAGACCTTCGTATGGTGCCCCGCACCGGCCCACCCACTGACTTTGCGATTAAATAATCCTGCAGAGGCAGAATTATTCAACTCTGGCATTTTGCACTCATGGTCCCCCCGCCCCACATGGCAGGAGTTCACGGCTGGGGGCTGTTATGTGTGGGTGTGTGCGGGGTGGGTGGGCACTTGTCTGCTTGGGTTCTTCTGAGTACTCTGTTATTATTTGATGGCACCCAGTGAGCATTTATCCATTATTCATGCCATGCTGAAGGGGCAACTTTGGGCCAAGGCTCTGGCAAAAGCAAGCCTGAACCCTTCATTATGTCTACAGGCTAGTGTGTGAGCACGTGTTCGGATGTGTTAATGTGTATGTGTGCGATAGGCTGTGTCTGTGCGTGTTTCACTCCAGAAGAGACTCATTTCCTGATACAGCCAGTACCAAACTGGTCACAGTGACACTAGCAGAAAATCACAGAGTGCAAGAGAGCAGCTGGGAAAATAGTATGTGTGTACGAGAGAGAGAGAGAGAGAGAGAGAGAGAGAGAGAGAGAGAGAGTGTGTGTGTGTGTGTGTGTGTGTGTGTGTGTGTGTGTGTGTGTGTGTGTGTGTGCTGGAGGCCAGAACTGGATTTTATTCAGTCAATGAAGAGGGATTTGAACGTGCACTGACTGCCTTGGTCCCTCAGAGGCCTCAGCTGTCTCCCAACAGTGCCATGAAAACATTGGCATGATATACACAGAGTATATTTTATCTGTGGACATTGTGATGCTGACTTTATCTCAGAGACAAACACGGCTCCGTGTCCTTGTAGGACTATCTCAGCATGGTGCAACGCTTCTGTGAAATCATTATAAAGGCCGACTGACATCACTTGACTTAAAAAGCACAGACACTGCAAACATTCCCATCTTAATGAGCAATCTAATCTGCTAATGAGTCTTATTTTCGTTTGAACACATCCAATAACATGGCACCCAAAATGCACATCCTCACTGTTCCAAATCAACATCTTTCAATCATACATTATGCATTCATGGGCTTCCAGCGGGAAGAAAAAGGTGTGATGTGAATGTAACTGGGTTGCTTTGCGTAACCTCAAGGGAAAATGGCACAACTTAAATCTTAACAATGTAATTTCTATTCCTCTGCAGGAAACGGTAATGCCTTTGACTATGGATTACCTGTACTCATGGGACAGTGTGAGGTCTGGGAGGGATAAGCATACAATATTACTTAAAAGATAACCTGCTCTTGCCTATGCCTGTTCTCTCCACTGATTTGCATTACGTGTACTTTCTTGAAGAGATGAAGAGTCTGGAACAGGGATTAATTAAAAATGCTTGACCTGATATTTTTTCTAGATTCTTATGAAACATAATGTTACTACCATCCCTTGATTTTACACTGTTACCCTTGCTACTCAATATAATTATTGTGAGTAGTGGTTTTCCCCTCATAGAGATGAATTACTTTATGTTTACATCCATAAGCAGCGCTAGCGAGGAGAAGAATAAGGAAGAAGAGGGGGAAAGAAATCAAAGAGAAAATTTGCCATTTTGGGGGTGGATGGGGGGTGGTGTTCAAATAAAGCAACACTCTATGTTAACAAGTGTAACAGTAACAGGCTGATTTTCAAATTCAGGACCACGGACAGATCTACTTCAAAACGATCAGGGTGATAATCTAGAATTTGGACCTTGGGGAGATTTAGTTCCATGAGTAGAATTATTTTTTTAAGACCTTGAAGAGTATTTTGAATTATGTATTGATTTCAAGATCAGGACCATGGACAGAACCACCACCACCGCCCCAATGTGTTATACTGTCATGATTTAAATTCATGGCCATATACAATTGTATTGAGTGAATTTCAATTAGGAATCATGGACAGTGTCCATACAATATGTGTAATGTGCTAATGCAGAATTTGAGTCTATGGGCAGTTTTATTGTAATGTCTTTCTTGTTAACTGTTCATTTTTGATTCATGACCATGGACGGTGTTTTTATTATGTGTCTAATGACTTGCATGCTAATTTCAAACAATGGGAGGTGTCACTCACTGTACTCATAGTAATCCTGGATCATGGACGGATTACCTATATTTTCTTTTATGTTTCATTTTAAAATTCAAGACCATGGACATGTGTTGATTTCAGCTCTTTACGCCGCAGGCTGACACAGCAAGAGCCTACATGCGTCTCCATGTTTGCTCCACTGCAGGATAGTAAGTGCACATATCCAACCAAAATACACAAACATATCTAATGTTTGTAAAGATTGAACAAAAATCCAAAAAATATAAACACATCTAAAAAGCATACTTTATATGCAAATGCTCACTGTCACAAACAGTAACTCACCATACGTACCTGAGGCCACACACATAAACGTGAACAGGTTTTGTACATGTCAGCAAAAAGTGGACAGGGAACAGAAACAACAGACACACTGGAAACATATGTTTGTAACAGCCTGCTAAGCACCATCTAACAGTAACACGTGCACACACTAAAACACAGCATTGACTAACACAGGCACGTACAGAGGGCCATTCAAACAAATCTGTCTCCTTAAATGAAGAGCAGCATCAATATGCGAGAATATGTGAAGGCAATATGGTTCAAGTTCATTGGCTCTGCTTTTTACATACTGTAACTAGCCTATGTGAATGCTTTATAAGCAAAGCAAAACACAAATTAAGAGCTCTCTAAAAGAGTAAAAAGGTTTCAATAAATTGACCTCAATTAAAACAGATTTGTCTTTTGAGGGGAGAGGATGAAAGTTACCATCTATCCAATTCAGATGTTGTATCTTTTGCTAATTTAACTATAAAAAATGCCAGTAAGCACATTTTATTTTGTTCCACTGTATTTTACAATGCTTTATATGTTGGACTGTGATACACATGTGCCAAGGATTGAGATGTTAAAGTTAACTCAGGTTGAATTCATTTAAAGGTCCAATATGTAAGATATCTACTGAGTTAAAGGTCACATATTATACACATGAAGTCTCAGAGCTCCCCAAAACATGTCTGTGAAGTTTCTTGATAAAAATCAACTCCAACACTGTATTTAATCATGCTTATGAACCCCTCTATTTCAGCCCTGCTCAGGACAGGATGTTTCTGTGCCTGTAGCTTTAAATGTAAATGAGCTGTCTGACCACGCCCCTCTCTGAAAGTGGATGTGGCTTGGGCTTTCTTGCACCATGCACAATATTTTTCCATACACACACTTTTTCCATAATTGAAGGGTTTGTAGACAGGCTAGGGACACATACTGTATTAGTGTTTGAAAAACATGGTAAAGTGCATTTAGCATAATATGTAACCTTTAAATCATGAAGTGACCCTACTATATCATCAGACATTAAGGAAACATGCTATTTTGAAATGTGGGATTCTATGTTAAGAGCACAGCAGCCAGTATATCCTCTTTCTTAGTTTTGATTCCGGTGTATGGTTTGTTTTTGTCTTGACCAGAGAAGGTACAGTAGGCGGTTTTTACGGCACCCCAACTTGACCGTTTTGCCACTTGGTTTTGCCAGGCAAACGGCAATTCAACAGGCTTTGCGTCGACAATAGCGGGCAAGTGAACTGAGTCAGATATAACTGATTCTACCCAACCTTAAAAGCCTCAGCATTTTTCTAACGAGCTCCAGGCCCAGAAACTTGTTAAAACTAATAAATTGGAGAAGAAGAGATAAAGGAAAAAAGGGGAGCTTTGGTGTGCGCGACATGATAACCTGCGCACACATCAACTCTAGGGAGGAGGGGGCAGGGGAAGACGGCTCTCTTCAATGTTTTGAATTTGGACTGCAATACCCATTTTAAACACCAGGTGCCAGAGTTACATATTGGTCATTTAATTGAATATATAGAAAACTCTGCTACCTCTATCACAGCAATCATCTTTCATGTTCAGAGATTGAAGAACAAATAAATAATGTCTTATTAGAATTGATTTACAGCTCTTTGTTGGCATTAAAATCATATTATCACTTCTGTTAAATTTGTGATTAATTGTAATTTTGTCACAGAACAGAAAGGCATTTTTCTGACACTGCAACAGCTTACTTGTACTTTCTGAACGTTGTTATCTTTGCTTCAGCTCCATCTGTTTACATACCACTGGGGGGTGTTGATGGTATGTGTGTGTGTGTGTGTGTGTGTGTGTGTGTGTGTGTGTGTGTGTGCGTGTGTGTGTGTGTGTGTAGGGTAGTGTCTGTTTTTTGCTTTGGATCTTACAACGAGCTCATCTGGTGGCAATGTGTCAGTGCCATTGACCCCTGTGTTCCCCATCTGCTTGGAACACACACTCAGCCAGCAGTGACAGCTGTTCAATCAGGGGACCATCACGCACTGCAGACACACAAACATACCAACACAGACACACACACACACAAAAAGTATGAAGCAGAATCAAATCACCAGCTCCAATCGGCATTCTTACACACACTCAAACACACGCGAAAAAATGTGCACACAGAGCGTGAAAATGGATTCCACAACTCTCACAAGCTTTACATATTTTAATCACATTCCAGTGTCACTTACACAGACTGTAAGATTAGAGTCAAGACAGATTTGTTTAATTCAAATTGAAGAATCAGTGCATACCATCTTTTATTTCCCAGGACAAGGCGTGAAAAATCTGCTTGTTATATGCTATAAAATACACTGCACAGATAAAGCAGCTCAGGCCAGAGAGCTAACCTAATCACGGTCGTCTTTTTAATCTATTATTGAGCAGAGAAGGGAAAAGGCTGCTAAGAGTGGCAGAAGGTGGGCGGCTACAAAAAGCTAGGTAAAGGCAACTATCATAACCATGCTCATTTTCAACTGAAAAGTTAAATCTGTGTGTCATGTTGGGCATTGAATTATTGAAGTGCAGGCTTTGTGCACTGAAGCGGATAGGTCCCGCATGGGGCACTTGGGCATCCTGAAAGAGGATTCTCTCTCTAGCTCTCTCTCTCTCTCTCTCCCTCTCAAAAACACACACACACACACACACACACTCTTGCTCTTTCTCCCCCCACGGCATCAACAGCAGAATGTCTTACCCACTTTGAAGATTTAGTTGTTTTGCTGTTGCGTGTGTATGTTTTTGTAGTTAACTTTTTTTTTTTAAAGTAATGTGAAAAAAATCCTTACTCGGATGGTCCATGTTTGAAAGCAACATCTCCCAACCTGCAGCTAAGGACAACGGGAACACTGCACAATTATTTGCTACAATGGAGAGTTAAACGCAATCCACTGAAGTCATAAACATCCAAGTTTGTTTTTACTTAAAAATGACAACAAATAGAAAGACAAGCGTTACCTAACTTGCTCTGATCTGGTCGGTAAAGTTGACGGGTTCACTTGTATCTTTGTTGGTTTCCCTCTACATCAACATTTGCAGGCTATACTTCCTTTTCTGACCATTCTTCCTTGATGTGCCATTTTTGTCATGTTATGTCGCGCAGGATGTGCACAAAGAATACAACATTGAATCATGATTTATTTTCCCAACCATTTAGGTTGAAATCAGTCGTGATATTGGCAAAGAAGTAATGAATAAAATAATGAAATAATATTATTATTCCCTCCTTAATGGATGAAAGAGAAAGTAAAGAGCACTTTTTGATAAAACAAGGGTTATGGATTGTTATTTCCAATGTACAAAACTTTGTCTTAATTCAACAGATAGGGAAAAATGTTCTTCTCAAGTATAGGAATTAGGTGGTTAGGTCGCGCCCCATTTAGAAGGCTCCAATCGGGTGGCCCAGGTTTGAGTCCAGGCTGTGGCTCCTTTCCCGAATGTCATTCCTCACTTTCTCTCCTCTGTTTCCTACTCTATCCACTGTCCTATCAAATGAAGGCAAAAAGCCCCAAAATAAATCTTTAAAAAAAAAAGTATAGCAATAAAGTGTTTGTACCTCACAGCTCTGCTGTAAACAGTTTGATCAGATTATTCAGCCTATAAAATGTTTTCACTTGTTGCTCTGAGAACAACATTCTCCTGAAGTCTGAGAAAAGAGTTCTGTTATGAACTCAAAGATGAACATTGATCATCAGGTAATGCTATAAGGTAGCATTACGGTATATGGCAGTGTATTTGCTCAGAATAAAAAGACAAATCTGAACCCAAGGCACGACTCAAAGACAGGCAGGCGAGATAAAAGTCCAGCTCTACTTTGATCAAAAAGACAGGCAAGGGTCAAAATCAGGTAGACAGATCAGGCAAACAAATCCAATGAGGGGTGAGGCAGAGAATCATCAAACAGTGGGTCAGGCAGAGGGTCATCCAGGCAGGAGAGGAAGAATAACATGGCCAGAGTGGCAGGATGTGTAATTATTGAAAGAGTAAGTATGAATGTTAAATCACTAGCTAAAGTTGTGATGGTAGGATCCAGCCCTTGTTTGACCGTGAACAGTTTGACTCGAGCGAATTTCAAAGACAATTCCAGTTATGTCATGTCACATAGCCTATTTTAAAGTCTGATGAACAACTAATGAAGACGATTCAAGGCCCGTATGAACAAGTGAAGTATATGAAGTGTCTGTGTATTGTATCCTTTTATGACATTTTCCTCTAAATAAGATGTAAACACCACACAAACACAAAATCATGTCCTTAGGTTTTGTAATACATCAGAGTGAACATGAAGGAAGTTATATCATCACATATTATGGATGATACTTTTACATACCACACAAAGGTAGAAATAATGAACAGCTAAAAAACCCTGCAAAAACATTAAAAAATAAATAAAAAAATAAAAACACAGACAAAAAACACAACCAAAACACAGAATAACTTCTGAAAAAGTATTATCTTGTCTTTTCTTCAGTGTTACAGGTGATTGTGTTACTTGCAACAAGGGCAGCAGTAGCTTAAGTCTGTAGGGACTTGTGTTTGGAACCGGAGGGTCACAGGTTCAAGTCCTGGTGCGGACCAAGCCTGGAAATTGTTCTGGTGGCAGGAAAGGTGCCAATTAACTTCCTGAGCACTTACAAGGGGTTTTTGAGCAAGGCGGCGGACCCCCAACTGCACTCACTGCTTTCATGTGCAGCCCCTCACTATGACAGAATCAGAATCAGCTTTATTGGCCAGGCATGTACACATGAGGAATTTAACTTCGGTAGACTGTGCTCTCTTTGTACAAAGGTAAAACATTAAATATCAACAATAAACTCAAAAATAAACAAGTAATTAAAGACTAATATGCACAAGACTAAAACTAAAAGTGACATCTCTTCATTGGTCAATAGGATCCTGTTTGTGCATGTGTGTGTATTTCAGCCTATGTGTGTGTGGCATGACTTAACAACAGAGTGTAAAAGTAACTTCCCCTCGCTGGTCAGTAAATACAACAATAGTTAAGTGCTCTGGTAAGAGTCAATGTGTAGTAAGCTCCAATTGTCATTTACTTTTTTCCCCTTACAGTACATATTTTTAAAAAGTGAAAACTGATATAAACAAAATGCCAATAATCACCATTTGTTGGCCACAGATCCCCCACTAATGTATTTCCATGTAAATCAAAACATAATCTTCCAGTAAATAACATCAACTTACAAGTGCAAATATTAGAGCTGTATTCTTTGTAATGAATTTATGTACAACACTAGCTCTATGTTGTTTATAATGAGGCGTCAAAAGAAAGAGTCATGTGAAAGAGGTTCAGCTGACTCAAAAACAACCAACAGTGACCCGTGGCTTTAATCAGGACCAACACACATTCAAGAATAGTCTGTTAATATTCAAATTCTGAAACGTTGTACCTTAACGCCAAATCAAGCACATCATTGAGGTAAAATGTTCTGATTCACAGACACTCATGAGGCATGATTCTCCTGCTTCAGATAGAGGATCACAGTTTCTCTGTTGGTTCAGTAATCCTTACCGAGTGATAACATTAATCAAACATCAAGTCATTGAGTCTCTTTTAACTAAATCACTCATCATATTAAAGTCAACTGGCAAGCCTATATTGCTAGTTGAACACAGATTGTCCCTTTCAGTGTGTCTCATCACTCCCATCCATCACTGCATGGGCGTCTCTCTCAGATCTGTGACCTACAGATACCAGGAGAATTTGCACAGTGCTTATTTGATGCCACCTGCCAAGAGCCATGTAAGAGCCTGTGCCAAGGCAGGGTGCCACTTTTCAGCACATGCCAGTGACATGTATCTCCACAATCACACAAACAAGTGGATGGTCAACACAGTGCAGAGTATATTTGTGAAGCAGGAGAGTCACTGGCATATTTCAAGTGTTATGAGGAGATAATGAATTATGTATTTTTTTTCTGTTGCAGACGGAGACTGTTCGTTCATGCGCTATATCACCCTGAATCATCATCAGCCACTCTGGCTCTTGTGTGTAAGGTTGGCAGACTTTCAAATACGTAGGCAGCAATATATTTACATGTAAACACGTCAGAATGAGACACGTAATCATTATTCAGTGCAGTCAATTTGTCACCAGATTTTCTCTTACTGAGAATTTAGAATAAGAATAAAGTGTATTATTAACTACGCAGCAGTAAATACAAGCACAACACAGGAATAACTCTTCCATAATGTTGGTATTTATTTGTTATTTTGAACCAAGCGAGCATTATGTCAGATTTTCACATATGAAACCATGTGACAGGTGTCAGCTAGAGTCCATGGTTATAACAATCAGTGGAGGGGCGTTATCCTGTACGCACTGTGCATACATTTCATAACCAGTGTAATTTATCTTTAAAAACTAAACTGTGACAATGGCGGATCCTGTGTTTAATTATGTTTCCTTTCTTTTCTCTTTGCTGTTATTGAGTTGCGGTCTATGGCTCACCCCACTCACCGACATCATGATGCAAGAACATTTGACGGCATGTGATTGGTGTAACGTAACTAGTAACAGTAACGGTCAATTGTTAATTGGTGATATCAAATCATTTCTGGCGCTGGCGAAGTAAGCTATGTTGAATTCATTGTATGTTTTTGGAAGAATTTTGGTAGCATAGAAATGGGCAAACACAAACGATTGACAATTTTTTAGGCTTTTGGAAATAATACTTTTCAGACGTATGCAGAGTGTAATACTAGCACCAGAGTCTGCTAATGTTAGCACAGCTAGCATTTGTGGTACACAACAGAAGGGAACAGCCATCTAGTCCTTGATGAAGTCCAGGAGCAATCTAAGATCGTAGATATCCCTGTCAGTGACTGTTTTACAATCCGAGAAGACGTACATATTTCCCCCACACAGCTGCGAACATCCAAGGTATGTGCTACCTCAGCACCTCCAGGTGACATCGTCTTTAAAACGGCCGATGAGCTGAAAAGCTCATCTGACTATGTCAAACTCTACGTACAGTAGCAGGCTAGATTCAAGCTGAATAGCAACTTTGATATCTCTGGAATAGTACAGTACATTTCTCTCAATATAAGGCAAGGTGTCTGGCTACTTATGATAAATCAGGGTTTTAGTGTTGTGTAGACAGTGTCAGTGCGCTGGCTCTCTCGCTCTCATCTTGTTCGCTCAGCCATTGTGATCGTGTATGTGTGCGTGGAATCAAAGGTGTCCTATAGGCACTGGAAGGGTTCTTGCACATACTATGAAATTAAATCCTGGTGACGCCACTGATAACAATCACCTGCAAATGTGAAGTATAATAGAAAAATTGGTGGCTATCAGAGTTAAAAAATCAACTGTGGCAAAAATTGGGTGAAAAAACAAACAATAAAGCAAAGAACCAGCAATTAAATTATAAACGATGGCAAACTATTGCTGTCAAAGTCCTTTTGAAACAAGTCTTCAAACATTTGCTGATAATGTTCTCGAAGATTAAGTATTTCCTTATGGTGTGTTAACGTGCCGACATTTCTCAACATGCAAAATGTTATGAAATATGTAGTAGAGCTTAGGCTGATTATACATTTTAGAATCCTTTTTTTTTCATAAATCAAATAGTTCAAAGTAAAATCTGTCCTGATTTTGGTGCTTGATTGATAAATGGACAGGGCACCACCTATCCACCCAAAAGTACAAATGCTGCATGGTACTCCATCCCAGAGTTATCACTCTGAACTTATTGTAGTGCATGGAGGTCAGGAGATCACCAAGTCAGTGAAACATTTCTATGTTTTATAGGATGTGCACCTTTCAAATCCAGTTCCACCTGCTGGTGGCACTTTATGAAAGTCAGGGGACCACCAGTGTGAGGAGGTTTAATCAACTACCAACATTGATATTAGCACTAAATACTAGAGAATCAGTTTATAGTTATTAAGATTAAAATGTCATGGACCAAAGTGCCCGTTGTAACATTTAAATTGGCTCTACAATATATGCACTATGATTCCTCTGCATACATAAGCCAGAGCTGGTCTAATAAAGGGAAGAAGGAAGTTGAAAATTCCCGCAGTCACGCAGTCCAGCAATGCATCCCTCTGCAATTTACACTCTGTGTAAGATTGTCCGTCCTTTCAGACAAAGTAAAAACATGAATCCTTCATGCTCATCCACACTGTTTCACTTCGTTCTCTCTCCTTACTTTTTGCGCTCTCACTCAATCCCACAAGAGCATTGAATGGGAGAAGAGAGGAATGAGAGACTTTTCCAGTAAAATATGAATTAATACCTTCTCCTCTGTAAATATTTAACACCACTTAAACTTACAGCTCCCCACTGGGCCCCAGCACGGAAATGTCTGGAGACTATGGGAATGGAGGGAAACAGAACTGGGGAAAGGCACGGATTAAGCCCAGATTCAATTAAGTTATCACGCTAGCTCTGCGGTGTCCTGGGAAATAATTTTGAGTGAATAAACACATCATGCTGTCTGTCTCCATGCGCTGCTTGGTAAATAATGCGCAATATATATATATGAGAGAGAGAGAGAGAGAGAGTGGTAGTGAGAGTAAGAAAAGAAGAAGTGAAGGAAAAAAGCACTTTGGAAACATCCCCAGGTGGGAGCCTCAGAAATAACCGGGCTGTGATGTGTGATTTGTAGATGGATGAAGGTCAGGGCCTCCATCTTCATTCCTCATTACTTGCTAATGCTAATTGGATTTGAAGAGTTAAATCAGATTTGATGCTGCTGATTGTTTTGATTATTTATAAGGTGCATAGGAATTATGTGTTTGACACAACTTCCACACCTTCCGGAGTAATTTGGGTTTCAGTTTCTTGCCCAAGGACACTTCCACATGTGGGGACCACAGGAGCTGGGATCAAACCACTAACTTTCCAACTGAAAATCAACTCTACTTCTTAGCCACAACTTATTAATCTTCATGAAACCTCTTCCACACAGCCTCAGCACTTTTGAAAATTTGGCAACATTGTATGGGTCAAGGGTGGATTACCACACGGGCCTACCAGGCCCAGGCCCAGGCCCAAGGGTCCAAGGGCCAGAGCTTCTGTGTGAAATAACTGTTACTTTAAATGTTGCATAGTCGAAGGGCTCAGTAACTCATGTCAATATCAGGGTCCAAAAAGTCCTACCAAAAATACTAAAGGAATAGCCTGAATATAAGCCTATTCATCATCATGGGCCCCTCAACTATAAGGGGGGGGGGGGGGGGCTGTAGAGTCCACCTGCCCAGGGGCCCAATATCTCATATTCCGTCTATGGTATGGGTGGGTTGCATGTGTGATTGCAAACAGCTGAATCGTTTTACCCTGAGCATCAGAGGACTTCTCCAAAGCAGGCCACTATGATCTGATGAGTGACCACAGCATTTATATTATTGAAAGTTTACAGAGAGAGAATGGGCATGTTGATGATGTTGTTCCCATCAGCTTTATACTTTTAGGGCCTTATCCACAACAGGATTGCGCTGCAGACGCTAAACCTGTGCAAATGAGAGAAAAAAAATGCATGGAATTCACAAAGCACATGCAAAACTGCACCGTCAAGCAGATAACTCTTGGGTGCACGTGTCCAATTTGCATTCAAATACATTTTTGAAAAATAAATATTTGGTGCAAATTTGTCCCCTTCCTATGCAAATAAGCTTTGTTGCAAAAAGCGCTCAGTAGTGATTGCCCACTTTTTTGACGCCTCTGGTTTCAGAAGTACATTTTGACATTCAAATCATCAGTTACAGCCTTCCCAAAATAATTAAATCAAGGCTCAAAACAGGGAGACCGAAAACATAAACAAAGACGTCAAACAGATTTAAGGTTTTAAAACCAGAGCTTCATTAGATTAAAAAATCCCCCCAAATAAACAAGGATAAATAAGCAACCAAAGAAACAAAAGGGGCTCGAGACCCGCATAAAAAGAACAAAATATGTGAAGGTGCTGACCCAAAGAAACAAAAAGTCCAAAAACAGGACTATACTGTTGGTCTCCAGCCCAAACTGAAACAACAAAACCCAACAATCTTGACATGTCTGGGGGAAAAAAGAAACCCAAATTGGGGAAAAAAGTATCAAAGTCAAATTGGGACCAAAAGCTTCTCACTGCATTGCTGCCCAGAGTGTGTGTGCCCCAGTCTCTCCTAGCTGGCTCCTCTAAATACCCCTCCTCCTCCCTGAGCACTGATTGTACTCAGGTGTGCAGCAGGTGAAGGAGGAGGGAGAATCAGGGAGAGAGAGAACAGGTGTGCAGCAGGTAGAGGGAGAAACAGAATGTGAGAGCCCACCATCTACCACAATACTCGTAACCATTTGATTCGGCACTAAACGACTATTGGAAAAAGGAGAAAAAGGCAAAAGTACTAGACTGTGTACATAATCTTTTCTGAAGTCTACCCATCCCACAATCCATTGGGAATGATACTACTTCTTCTTGAATGTAATTTTTATAGTGTTTGTACTGATAATGTTGTAATATGTTGTAGTTTGTGTTGTGTGAATATATAAATGACATTCACTGCGGCACAAAAAGGTTATCAGTACGATTCGTGTTAGATACCTAACTATGTAACAGAACTATTTGTGCGCATATGGCGCTGGAGGAAGGGAAATATTTCCATAGTTACAGCAAGCTCCACCAATCAGAGACATTGCTGTGAAACTAATCTATGATCGTGGGTAGTGTAGTTCTAATAAACCATTTTTTTCTTAAAACGAGGTTGATATCATACAAACGTGTGTCTGCTACAGGAGCATATACCATCATTTCACACTTAGGTAGCTTGTGGTAAGTACTGGATGTTTGACATGGATAATAATCAAATCCATTATGGAGAAAATGAATTGGATTTTTACTTCCACATCAGTTATGTGGAGAGATTTGGAGCTGTTATGCACAAGGATGCAAGATTGTCTTTCTTTTTTTCAGTCGTCCTTGCGTAATGCATTCAGAGATGAAGCTTTTATTCTAGTGCCGGCATATAGTTAGTGCAAATACTTTTATGGATAGGATTCTAAAACGGGGCAGAGTGTGGGGAGTATTTCTTTGCAATTCATGGTGCTATTAGGGGACACAATTTCATTCTTAGTTGATCTGGCCCAGAGCTTTTTGCCTCCGTTGGCAATGTTATGCTTGGTAATTTTGTGTTAGTTTTCTTGAATTTCCTTAATCATGATGTGGATATTAACCGAGAAACTGTCCCTACCATGCAAGACCCCCACCACCATTATTTCCCATGATTTCATATTTAGTATATAAAACAGATTTATTTGTTGTGAATAGTTTTGCATAGAAGAGTTCATTTTTCCCCTTGAAAGAAAACCAGAGAAACTTGACCTCAAGACAATCCTAACTCAAACAGCCAAACGCTGACATCAGCCCACTTGAGGACAAGAAAATATCTTAATAGATGTGAAATACACATACAGTATCACAGCACTGTCCCTTCATGACCCCAGTCTTTTAATCGACCGCTGGAAGGATTTCCTCGAGGGCGAGTGAATCTCTGTAGACAAAGTAGGATAAAGTGTAAGGGAGCCGTACAGAAAGCCGCTAGAAGCCATTCTACTAGAGTGGAACTTGAAGAGATCCCATTATCAGAGGCTCAATTCATCTACGTGTCAAAGATCTCTGATACTCTCTTACAATCGATACTCTGTTTTACAGCCGTCCTGCGGTCAAAGAAGCGGAGGTGCTCAGTGTGTGTGTGCACGTAACAGTGTATGCTCATATGCCGGCCTGCACATTGATGTGCAAGTGTTTGTTGTACTTCTGAGAGCGCTAGACCTTGTCTTTAATGTATAGCCAATAGTGAGCCTGTAAAATAATGTAAGATTTTAAGGATTGGAGACCGAAACTGCCTACAAGCCTCAGGTTGTCACGAAGAACAAAATATTGAAGGGATGTTTTTACAGCTCAAGCCTTCTTTGGTATAAACAGGCGCTGTAAAGATTAAAGTCAGTCCCTGGGAGATCAGGAAGGCCTCCAACTGTAGCTTGAAGATTCACTTTTTTGATGTTTCAAAAATCGCAGATCTCAAATGGTATTTGGAGGGAAGCTGACATTAAATGCATGAGACGATGAAACCTGAGCTCAGTGTCTGCAAGGCAACAGGCCAGTGCTTCTTTTCCTCTTCTTCTCTCTTTTATGAAGCACACTTGAAGCTGCGCTGTATTCCTTTTAAAAATTCTTCTTGCTAATGGAAGAATCTTCAGATTACTGAAATGTAAGAGAAGCCACCCTTGGAAGATTACAGATCATTAATTAGGCTTTCGTTCCTCTATTTCATTTAAGATACAGTTTGCAGCAGACTTCTACCGCCGGGCCACTCTGAATTAACATAAACATCCCTGGACAGATGCCAGACGATTGGTCCCTCGCCCCCCTATCCCCCTCGTCCCCCTCTCTCCCTCTCTCTCTGTTGTAAACGAGTCTGTGATATTCTAAGAGAGCTCAGAGGCTCCCTCATCGATCGGCTGGGCAGATTATTATCAATCGTTATTTTTTTGCTTTTACAGTGGCTGCGGGGAGTCAGGGGAAGTTTTAAAATGCCTTTCATACTCCTTTCGACTTCTTTGATAAGTCAGCTGTTAACGACCCCAGCTGAGGACATGGGGCTGAAGAAATGCAAATACAATCTCATGAAGAAACTGAGGGTCAGGATGATTTAAAGTCAGGGACAAAGAGCATTTACTAACAGAAGAATTCAGTGTTGTCATCTTTTCTTTTCACATTCGGCGTTGTGCAGAGAATAACAGAACACATTTCACTGGAGTGGTGACATGACATATAGCAGTCATTTTTTATTTATTTATTACCCTTAATTTCATTTTATTTCCCAAACAAAGACAGAGCAGTTGATTTACAAAGGGGAGGCTGTGATTGATGGTAAAAGTAGGGTGTAATACATACTCAATGTAAATACCTTGTTACTGCTGAGGCAAGCAGTCTATCCGCCTCTATGACTTGTGGTATTTTTTCTGCTACTGTTGCCAATGGAGGCTGAGCCAAACTCCTATCAGCTGGCACAAGATCTTGAAAGTCATCCAAAAGAAAAAGGTGAGCATCCATCCCACGTATTGTGCACTTTCACATATACTGCAGACACACACTTCACAGACACCACTGTCTATATGTGCAATCCCACATCATTTCAAAGCCCTGATAACAATACCATTCGAAACGGCACATTTATTGAGATGTAGAAGAAGTATCACAAGTGGATTGTTTAGCTGGCTTGCATCCACTTTTATTGAACCGTCTTTGCCAGAGTATAATCTCCAAAAGAGGAAGAGTTTACTGAGCAGTGAATGATATACAGATGCCTTTGGATAAATTATGTGAACTTATTGTCCTGTTTGGGACACAACGAACAAGCTCGCAAACAGAAAACTTATGTTAACTTTAAAAGGCTGGCAAGCAGTAACAGACAGTTGGCTTTTTGCCTCAGCTTAATATAACCTTTTTATTGAACTAAATGATGAACAATTCAGAGAACAAGAACTCCTGAGGGGTAAAAAAAAACCAGTACAGAGACTAAAGAGGAAAGCTTCAAGAGCTTTTTGTAAATGTGAATAGCAGCAGCATATCCAGGCTGGCCAGCATTGTGCTATAGTGTTGCAGCTAGTTTGCTGCAACAACAGTTTGTCCCTATATATTCCTGCATCTTATCCCATCCTCCCTATCCCATTTTTCTTTTGTAACATAACAATGAGTAAGGTATTTTAGCTGCTCTTTTGTACTATTAAATGACAAAGATTAAGGTCTTTTACCTGCTTTTTGTTTAGTGTCTCAAGATACCATTTGCTAAGAATTGGGGCTATACAAGTGAAGATTAATTGATTTGCTAAAGTTCATGGTACTGCAATGTGAATTGTCCCTCTTTAAAGCTTCTGAAACCAAAATAATTTACAAAGACATGCCGATTAATTTGGCAGTTTTTTCTGCTTTATGAAGCTTTCCCACTACATTATTTAACTTGAAGATTAATACTTTGTACTAGTAAACACATAAAACGTAAAACTTGGAATGGAAAGAGGTTTATGTGCGTGATTGTGTGTGTGTTTGCTCTCAGGTTTGCACATGTGCATGTGTGTCCACATTGCAATCACCACTGGCTGATGTGAGCTGTGTTTTATTAGGTTCATTGCCACTGTGACCCTGGCCTGTCTCTACCAGGAATCACCTGACATGAGTAGAAATATGAGCTGCCTTATTGACCAAACACACACATACACACACACACACGCACACACACACACACGCTCAGCCAGCTAAGCTTGGCAAAGAAGTTTGGATAATACTAATAGCTCAGGGAGTGAGCGGTGGATTTAGGATGGAGAGAACAGGGTATGTGTAAGGTCTGTAATGATGCAGGGACACCAGGGAATGGACAAGAGATGGAGGCAAGAAGCAGTGATACAAAGGAAATGTAGAAGTGAGGCACAAAAAAGTGACCACAGACTGTGGGAGGAAGTGGGTAAGCTAGAAGCGGGGGGCTAATTAAGGAAATTAGAGTTCGGGTAAGGGGAAATGAGAAAAGAAAGTAATGAAAAGGGATGCACAGCACAGATGAAAATTAACATCAGGATTACCTTTGTTAACCAATTTGCAGGATGTGGATTAAATCTGCCTTGTTGCATATCTTTCCGGACATAACATCATTATTCATTTAATCTAAGAGTTTCAGTTCAACGCGCCTGTAAAAAAAAAGGGTTCACTGCTTTGATTTGGAACCTGTCCGCAGTGTTGGTAGATCAGTTTATGAATACAGATGCTGTGGATTCAAAGAGTTTGTTCTTCAGCTTTAGTTTCTTTTTTAGCCTATCTGAAAAGTTTGGGCCGGAGGAGAATAGCGGGGGATGCAGCGATATAACGGCTGAGTTGAAGAAATTGATGGAAACCAAGTGAAGATGGAGCACTTCTAGATGGAAGCTGCTGCTGCTGTGCTTCTTTGCAGGTGGCGCTATTTCAATTGCAATTGATCACCCACAGAACCCTGGTAATGAAACTTGCCTAAAATGTGAACATGGCTGCCAGCCTGCTGCAACTATACTGCACAAGCACAAAGACAAACATACAGAAGCACATGAAGGTGTAGGTCCACAAATGTATACGCAGTTTCTGATGAACACTCACACATGAACACAGTCGCTCACACACACAGAGAGGTGCCAAGGTCCTGCTGGGCAGCTGAAGTTAACACTGCAGAGTCACATGTGAGAGGGCTCAGTTGGCGTCGTGCCCAGATCTGACATGCTGCAGTGAGGCTATCACCATCTCTCTTTCTTTCTCTTCTTTTCTCTTTTTTTCACTCTGTTTGGAGATGTGCCAAGTAAGACAGTTAGCCGACACCACTCCCCTTTGTGTCTCTGATCTCAGCCCTTCACCTAAAGACCACCTCAAGCATGGGTGAATACAGGAAGGAATTACTGTACCTGACAGGATGCAGGATTGTGCATGCAGAATGATTTATCTGTGTGTGATAGTGTGAGTGTGTTCTGCTCTGCACTTGTTCAATTCTCTATCCATCTTTCAACTATCAAAGCTACTCATGAAGCTTTCAGCTGAAGAGTCTTTGAACAGCAACAATGAATATTAATTAAAGCGCTGTAGCAGTGTTTTTACGTGTTTGATCTGTCGGAGTTATATTATCTTTATGAGTGAGAGAAGTTCACCCTCTTCTAAAGAGATTATGTTAAAGCTAAAGCACACTGCAAAATATTTTTTAACACTGACATTGAATAGGCTTCTTTTTGAAAAACAAGTGACAGAAAATATACTGATATATTTCAAGATAAATGTTAAGCAACTTATACTAATGTTAAATAACATCATGACTGTGTTGATGATGTATAATTAGGTCGGCATTACATTTCCCCCTAAAATGTATTTGTTGTTTATATGAAGGGGCTATTAAGGCGACAGTGTCACAGTCTGTCAATCAGTTTAATACAGCAAAATAACGCATTGAATCAAACGGCTTTATTTCATGCTGTATTTGAGAAAAAATACTCAGACATTTAAAATTCTCACACCTGGACACAAAAGGAATCCATGTTTACAGTCACAATCTGAGGTTAACCCCTGATTTGTTTCTTTTTTGTTTTTTTCTTAAAAAGGAGGTGAGATTTTTTGAATAATCAGTGGTATCCGAATGATTTGCTTCCATGCAGTGAGGTAAATGACTTTGGATTACACTACTGTTTGTGATTTTACAGTAAATCTTTAAGCTTCTGTTGGGAAAGGGACTGGAATTGGGGTACAGCCTGGCTCCGTCCAGATGCAAAAAAGTTGGTAGCAACACAGCTAAAGCTCAGTTTTCTACATGTTGCTTCTTCACTCTTTAATCCACATAAAGAGTCCAAGTGTAAAAACAACAAGCTGAGCTAGTTGGCTGCTGATACTGGCTTCAGCTCCTATGAAAAGTTTAAGAGAGTATCTTATCTTCTTTCATCTACCTTAAAAACAAAGGGAATGTTTCTACAAAAGCAACACTCCACAAGAAATAACCAGATAATCGAGACAATTTAGGGCCTGATTCCCCCCTTCCGACCAATGTCAGCAAAGTTACCTGATGTTATCTGATGGTTCCAAAGATTATCTTGCCAGATTTTGAGGTGTGTTAAAGGTGCTTTACCCTTCCCGATCTGCTCAGAAGACAAACGGGACCCCCTCGATTTTGATCGAGAGGAGAACGCCGAGGACGGCCGAGAAGGCTCTCTGATGATTGTCATGTGAAACAGAACAATAGCCAATCAAGCAGCAAGCAGGAAGTACAACAAACACAGCCATGGCGACAACAGCAAACATGAAGCATAAAGTTAGATGCATGACAGAAATGGAGATCCAACTTGTTGATTTGTGTTTATACAGTGTGTCCTGGAATACATATCACAATCAAACTGACAAGGAAAGGAGTTGGACCGAAATTGTTACCTTCATGTTTGTTCGCTCCTAAATCTGTTTGACTACAGATTATGAGTTTTGAGAGTCGAGACTCTGGCTGTTGGTGAACTAATCTGTTAGTGTATGGTGTGCTGAGGTGGTCATCTCGTTGCACACCATTGTCATTATTTGTTGTCATGGGGGCGCCAGTAGCCTAGTGGTTAGTGCGTGCACCCCATGTACGGAGGCTATAGTACTCCAAGCAAGCGGCAAGAGGTTCGAATTCGACCTGTGGCTCCTTTCCTACATGTCATTCCTCACTCTATCTCTCCCCGATTTCTGACTCTATCCACTGTCCTATCTCTAGATAAATGATTTGTCGTCATGTGTGGGGTCTCTTATTTTCAAAATTGTTTAAGATTTAAAACATCTTCAAGTGTGTACCAGCCTTTAGATGTCAAGATATTCTTTATTGTGGTTGTTTCATTTCTTCCTTTGAGTCCTTAATCATTAGTGACATTAGGAAAGATCTAAGAATATGGATTCTACTACTGAGATCATGAGACATGAGAAACTCCATGTTTAGATAAATGGTCAACAAACAAAAATCTTACATGTGACATTTAAGAGTTTGTTGTGCTCCGGAAAGCAAATACCAGCAAAATAACCTGAAGCAAGCTAATGTCTGGTTTGTTGATGCAGATCTTCTCAGAGAGGGAATTACAGCAAAAGTAGATATCTGTCATCCATGAGTCTGCAGCCTTTTCCTCCTCTCTTTTTTTTTTTTTTACCCCTTCTGCTTACATCTCACAAAACGACATGGAATCAAGCTTCTGATTCTGGAACCTTTTTGTTATTTGTTTACAAGTCTGTAATGTTGTTAATGTGAGCAGTGTGAAACTAATCAAACAAAACACAGAAGTGCAACAAACTAAACTCAGGATGCTTTGAAATAAGGGGAACAACTTCACTGTGTGACTTTGTTCTTTGTCTTTTATAAATGTGTAAAATATAAAACAGTGAATTTGATTCAAAATATATCATGGAGATCAGCGTGGATTGAGCCTTTTTTTCCATTTGTTCCCCTGCATTCAGCGTTGGCGAGGCTACCGCTAAGTATTCCTCCATTGATTCTATAATTCCCCCTCACTTTTCTCTGCTGCCTCCGTATAGCCATTTATAACGTAATGTCAGAGGGATTGTAAATATCACTGTGCAGCAAAAAAAAAAGTGAAACAATGCATAGCTAAGTCCTTGGAGGGAGCAGGGCAGGTATAATACCATGTTTTATGAATAAAATAATTCCATCTCTTCAGCAGCTGGTAAACAACAATGCCCTTCCTGCACAATAGGTATTGCACTAAGCCAGATATTGTGAACGCACAAAGACATGACTTGTATTATAAAATAAATCGAATGAATTGAGTCCCTTTAAATGTTGTGCGTTTTTGTTGGGTGCATGTGATGCAAATATTTCTTAGTCCAAGAGCAACTTACCAAAGTTACCCGGTAGCATAGAGCTGTACTCACATGCTTTATCATTGCTGAAGTGCGTGAGGGTGTGTGCCAGTGTATGTGCACCCCTCACGAGTGTTACTACAATTAATCACAATTATCAGGTTGACTAATGCAGGTGCTGTCTCACTGGGAAAGGCCATTTACAAGCTCAGCAGCAACAAAATACAACCTAGAGACAAAATGGTGGGGAAGAGAGCACAAATAGAACCGAAACAACACAAATAGGATTGTAAATGGCGGGTTCCCTGCTGCCTTAGAATTAGACTTTTTTTTAAACTATGTGTAAAGCTAATTTCCTCTGTATGTAAAGTAACCCTCTTTGGAAGTGAAACTTTCCAGTGAATCTTCAATAAAATTAATGTTTAACAAGGAACAATTATTTATGACACCACTTAATAATGAAATTCATAAAGTGTTGGAAGATGATAATATAGGTCCCACATCAAAGTGACACCATTCATTTTTTCCAGTGCTTATTGGCAGTTTACCAAGCACAGGCACTAACTGGCACATGTCCCCTCTTCCTCAGTAGGAAAAAAGCCAACTTTCTTCAAAGCAAAAAAAGGGACCAAGTTAAAGTTCACCATAACCAATCACGGGGTGGCTTTTCCTGTCTTCAGAGGCGGAAGATGGAGGAAGAGGAGGAAAACTGGAGGTGGAGGGGTGAAGAGGACTACACTCGCAGAATAAGAACGAAGGCATTCCTCGTTCCTGTTGAAACACTAATGAGAGTCCAAATCCACTGCTGGCTAATTAACCATGATACCCTGTGACATGGAGGAGGGGATGAGGGAAGGGTAAGCTGCAAGGGAGGGTTGAGGATAAGGTCGGGTGGGGAAGGTAGGAGCTATAAACATGCTGGGAGGAGGGGGGGGGGGGAGGGAGGTAAGGAAAGTAGAAAAGTGGAGGGCAGGAGATGAGAAATGAGGCCGAATGAGAAGAGTGGGATAAACCACAGAAGAATGGAGGGAGGAGAGGAGAGGAAGATAAAAACACAGAGAGGAAGAGAAAAGGGATGAAATTTGTATCAGGTCATAGAAACCACGAGAGCAGAGAGAAGGAGCTGGAAGTGAATGTGAGGGAGCATAAAGAAATCATCCTTTTTCATTTGGAGAATAATGAGAGGTCTATGCATTTATCAGGAGTTGCTGTGTTAACGGCTCCTCTCCACTTTCATCTCCTCTCTCCCTCGCCATCCGTCCGTTTACATGTGGAGCATGTTAACCGATTTGCTCACTGTTAGAGTAAACACACGGCAAAAAAAACGGGCGGTGAATGAATCATGCAGTGATGCAGCGAGCGGCTGTGAAAGAATGCGCCTTTGTCTTCGCCTGGCACACATGTTAAAGTGGACACACTTCACTCTGTATAGTAAACAGGCATTAAAGGCTGTAGCTGTCTACATACAAACACGAGCACACACACACACACACACACACACACACACACACACACACACACACACACACTGTCAGCAGAGGATCTTTGGTATTCGGCCCCGCTGTTGTCTCCATGAACTTGACTGTTTTTTTTTCTGAAAGCTTGACCTTTCGTTATATATATATATATATATATATACCTCCATCCTCACAGTAATAAATACTGTATTCATCTCACAAATACTGTACACACACACTCGTATAAAAGTGCACACAAACATGCACGAGCATTTGAACACACAATGTGATGTTTGGTCCATGCAGAGGAAGCTTGGAAGAGGACTCGTGACTGGTGATAGTGTAGCTTGACAAGACAGAAAGCTCTGTGTTTGTGTGTCTGTGTGTCTGTGTGTATGTGTGTGTGCCTTCACGACAGCCAACACACAGTTTTATCCAACCAGGTGGCCAGAGGATTGCCTGAATGTTGACGGTGGAAGACTGCTTCATGGGTTATGGATTCATTTTGTCCTCTTAGTCTGCCTATTTGTCAGCGTGCCTGTCCGTCTTTCTGTTTGTCAGCCTGTCTCTTCATCTGCCTGTCTTCCTCTGTTTGTTTGTCTGCCTATTGGATGTCTATGTTCCATCTGGCTGTTTGAAATGTTTTTTCCTCATATCTGTCTTATATTTGTCTATTCCATCTAAGTATCTGTCTAACGCTCTGTCCAGCTGTCTTTTCCGTAGTCTGCCTGCCTATCGGTAGCTCAGTTGTCAGTCTTTATTAACAGTTTGTCTTCGCTGTCTGTCTTCTTCATTTGTTGTAGTCAGTCATTGTTTCTGACACACACTTTTTTTTCTCTCCTCTCCTCTCCTCTCCTCTCCTTCCCTCCCTCCCTTTTCCTTTCTTTTCCCTTCCTACCATGATCCCTGTGAACCGCCTCAGGGGTTCTGGCCGGCTGATAATGTCTGTAATAATGCCTTTGCCATTCCTTAGTAACAACATGGAGACACGTCGCTTCATTCGTGGAGTGATTTGTTGCAGAAAAAATGAATCACTGTCAATAGGGTGGCTCTAAATTCTGCTGTTTCATCCCTGCAGTTCTTTAAACGGTCAATGGAGGGCGCTAGAATGCAAGGGAAAGGGAGAAGGTGAAGCAAAACAAACCGTGGGTCCCTCACAATGACTGAGCAACATAAGAGCTCACACACTGTGCTACTGCTGGAATCTGCTGGAATTGAAATGAACTTCTTAAGAATGGATTTCCTTTTTTTCCCCTCTGTCCTCTCCCTCCATCCGTCCTAGAATCCATCTATCAATTCTCTCTGTTCAGTTATTTAGAGCATGTTAGTGCCGACAGAAGTTTGCAACCCATAAGTCAATGCAGACTCCAGTGGATTGTTGTGATGGAGAGGCCAGGACTGCACCAAGAGAATTATGATCAACAATCGATACCCATTGACGCACAACCTTCAAACACACACACACACACACACACACACACACAAATACAATACAATCCTCACATGCACACAAGGCTTCCATCACTTTGATGCGATTGTCACTGCACCTGTTTTTAATCAACTTCCAAGGCCACACACACTTTCTTCACCAGGTCCTCTCTCTCTCTCTCTGTCTGCAGGAAGCAAGGGATGAAGACAGAAAGAAAGAAAGTTACCAATAAATTATTATTGATCTCCAGTGTTGGCTGCTGGGCTCAGGATGGATCTCAATAGTAATTTTCACAGTCTCCCCGTTTATCACTCAAACGGTTTGTGTGTTTTTCTGTGTACAGTATATGACGTGTGTGTGTGTGTGGTCATACTTCATTCTGTTTCTTTGTACTGCAGGAGTGTGTTTATCTGTGCTAGTGTGTGTGTGTGTGTGTGTGTGTGTGTGTGTGTGTGTGTGTGTGTGTGTGTGTGTGTGTGTGTGTGAGAGACGTTTTCGTTTTTTTTCTCAGGTTAACCTGATTAGAATGGGTGACAGACATTTGCAGGAGGGTGAATTAGACTCCTTAGGCTAAATTGAGTTGTAGATTTAGATTAATTCTCTGGTGGTAGTCTTAAACTGTCTCTGCCTTTTTTAAGTCACTGCTCCTGCTCTTCATTTGAATGATTAAACACCATTTTATATCCACAAGGTGGACACATAACGTCCGCACTCTCAAAATATTATTTAACACAATCTGCTTCCATAATTCTGTTCACCACTCACAGTGTGCAAAACATGCTTCACCATTTCTACAAAAAGGAAGGAATTATTTCTCAAAAACATCAAAGGTCACATTTAATGCAAAATACACTCTACCATGTTTTTGTAACACTAATATGTGTCCCTAGTCTGTCTACCAACCCCCAAATTAAGTCCAGTTAAGTCCATCCTCTTTGTCTTTTGCCTGCTCCACTTTTCAGAAAATGTGTGCTCAAACGGGCCGTTTAGAGATTTTCCATTTGTGACATCACAAAGGGCAGTAACCCCACCCTCAGGTGCGTGACACTCCCACAGTTAGATGTTTGTTCGGCCCTCTGAGTCTTCCTTCACAACGTAATTTTTTTTTTGGCACAGTCAGGGAGCAACCTCAGGTCTTGAAAAATGAAGCCAATGCGGAAGTGCAAAATCCTGCAGTTCGTCGAGTGTCCACTAGAGGCTGGCTCCAGGAGCCCCGGAAGTCACATATACACCACAGCCAAAAGAGCCTGTTTTAACAGCAGAAAGTAACATGTTTACAGCCTGGTACAAAAAACAAAATAAGTCTGATTAGTTATTGTCATCATGGGCACAGACTGTAGGGGGGTGACTTTTTAAAAAATGGCTCCATTTTGATTTAATGAACGATACGTGTTAGCCATAGTTAGGCGTGTAGCTGTCCTGATTGACAGGTGGGGCGATGTGACGGTTTGTCAAGAGGCTTTAAACCAGCCTCAGCCTCAGCTCCAGCTCTCAGTCTGTCGTAAAAGTTAGGTTGAGACAGGATTTCCAGCATGGCGGCTGCTGCCGATGAGCTGCCGATGAGCCTCCGATGCTCCCTGCCGTAACAGATGGGGGACATCACTCAGGCTTCGTCCAATAATATTTACAGTCCATGGGCACTGCACAAGAAAGCCCTAGCTACATCCCCTTCCAGAGAGGGGCGTGGTCAGACATAGACACAGAAACAGCCTGTTCTGAGCAGGGCTGAAATATAGGGGTTTAATCTCCCCTTATTAAGTATTTGCAGCATATGACTTACACTTCTTTACACTTAAGCTTGTCAGCAACGCTCGTCAAGTGCAATTCCATTGACCATTCAGCTGCAACATTGGAAAGAAAACCCCTTAAAATAAACAATTGCCTTGTGAAAGGTTGTCAAGGTTGTGTTAAGATGTGGGGTTCATTTTTACTGCATGCTAATTTTTTGCTATGGTTATTTTTTTAGGTGCAAAGGCTTGATAAACAACAGGTACCCCTGTAAATGGAAGTAAACATAGCTTTAGAGACCATTTCCTAAATAAATACAAAATCTGTCAAACATCTGAGTTTTGACTGAAAAGATCAAACCCACTGATGACCGTTTTCTTGTACAAAAGCTTTAGAGCCAGCGACTGTTGTTATATCACTGCAGAGGTTGTCTAAAGCTGGTGCCATGGGTCATTTGTCCATGAAGTCTTTTATTAATTGATCTTATTTAAAGTGATGCCTCCACTGCCTCTGGCTCATATTGAAAAGTTGTACACAAAGAGGACAACACATCACTGTGGAGTTAAGTAAGTGTTTGTGGTGGCTCAGAATCCGGTCAAACTTTATTCAAATAGATCCAAGACCCAGTTTCACATTCTCCCGTGGGAGAATATTATCAATATTCTTCAAGCGAGCGGGTATTTTCTTGAATGTAATTTATTCTAAGAGGAACCAGAAGCAGTATATAAAGTAAATTGTGGCACACTATTCATGCCCTATTGTCACAAGTGTATGCGTCTGTGTGGTTGTATGAAACAATCTCAACTATGAGCACCTAAAACTGCACAGGTAATGAGCGGTGTCATTTTCTCTGGATGGTTTCAAAGAACATGGTGTTCCAGGACTAGTTCCAGGACGTGAAGTTTCTTGTGAAGCCAATTCAGAGTGCGAAGTCCTCCACAGCCACTACTACACATGATACACATTCAAAACTATTCACAAGGCATGAAAGGCCACAGGTTTTTAAAATGGTCCTAATGAGTCAGTATCACCATAACAAAGCTGAGGAAGGCTGACAGCTCTCAGTGATACATGTAATGAGGACGCATCCTCAGTCTAAAAGTTCTGCCACTGTAAGTTGTGAATCGACATGCACTAAAGAACCTTAATTCATTTAAGTGATTTGTGTGCTCCAGGGCTTTCTCTGGATTCTGCCTGTGTGAAGGAGTCCATTGAATTATATTTTAAACTCACTAAAGCTTGTCATATTCACAACCCACAGAGAATTATACTGCACACAACTAATGTGGCAACCTGCCAATCTGCAAACTTTCTCTGGTAAATTAAGGGATGGCAAGTTTACTTCCCCACATCTGCTACTGTTGTTTTCAATATGGACCCAACTGAAACAAGAATAAAAAAAAGATTTTGCTCCCTTAAGAGGACAGTAAACACCCGCTCTGATGAGGAGAAATCAACATATATAAAACAGTGTCATACTTAGCGTCCATCATGTTTGGTTGCAGCCTGGTTTTATTTGTGAAATCAGTGCATCATCACATTTTTGTGATATTACACAAAAAGAGGCAACACTATTATAGGCAGACAAAAGTGTTGTGAAAAAACAGGGAACCTGATGCTTTGCCGTCTGCTTTTTCTTCTGTAAAGAATACATCCACTCATCTGTGAAGGATGCAGCATCGATCAGTAAAACTTTTTTTTATTTGATTGAAATATTGGTTTTGCCCCAAGCTAACATTTTACATTAGACCAAAGCACCTGCTGGATCATGAAGAACACCCTGGAGGAATGACGCAGCTGCTGAATTTCAGGGAGTAAAAAATGGTTTGCTTGAAGGCACAGACTTTGACCCAAAGAGTGAAAAATTTTTAGACCGCTGAGTTCATAGATGCCCTCCATTGCTCGCTTACGTCATATAATTGATAAAATTGTCAGCAAAAAAAGAAAGCTTAAACCTTCTTTTTTTTAAAGTGGAGTTGTAAGAGGTGTTTGTCAATAGTAAGTGTATTACCCACAGGGGATGCTGGTCAGCATGGACCCTTTGTCGAGAAACAGGGCAGAGTACCAGCACAGAAGCTAGGCTATACACCGCTGTGACAGAGTCACTTGTACCACAGATTTAGCTAATTTTAAGAAAGTCCGACCTAAAGCAGTAGGTGTAATAAAACCAACTTCTTAACAATGATATACTAAATATCTTTCTGTTTTTATAAAAACAACCCTGTGGTGCCCCTATACTTAGCCTTTTGCAATCATTTTGACCTGTGGTGATGCAAAGCCTCACTTCTGACAAATAATGGGGGTCAGTCCATCTAACATGTATACACCGGTTTAAATAACCAATAAAACACATTTAATATAAATGAAATATCTATACACAATTATATTATTGATGGCCTATAGATACGGCCATGAAACACATGATTATACCTTTTTTATACCCCTATCTGGGCGATTTATCATCCAGGATACAGACAATTAATGTCTGATTATCAAAGTTGTGAAAATCAAATTCATCATATTTAACAAGAACTCATAAAATGTTCTATTTTCAAACTAAGCGCACCCACTTAATGCCTCTCTACCCCACAGCCTGTCAAATGTCTGCATCCCCCAGGATACAGAAACCAAACATAGCGTGCAGGCCATCGGTGGTCTAACACTCAGTCAATACACAATAAAAACTGTGAGAGGCAAAAACTTACTTTGAAGACAAGCTTACATGTGGCCCTATTG
Source organism: Tautogolabrus adspersus (assembly GCA_020745685.1). NCBI lineage: Eukaryota > Metazoa > Chordata > Actinopteri > Labriformes > Labridae > Tautogolabrus > Tautogolabrus adspersus. The sequence goes on along the minus strand of CM036537.1, from coordinate 10,581,905 downwards.
GTTTTCCAATTTTTTCTTTGAGAGACTGAAGAAACTCCTTGAACACTGGTGTTCAATAAGGCAGGGAACATGATGGGTGATGGAGAGTGCTGGTTTACGTGAGGTGCTGGTATCCTATGATTCAGCAAGGTCCTGAAATACTGTGTTTACAAAGTCCATAGGCATAGGATTACAGTTTACACACCTGCACTTCCAGCTTAACTTTGTTCATGTCCTCCAGTTACCAGAGAAGATTCCTATAAGGTATCCTCTTGTATCCACAGCACACGGTATGTAATGGTCGCTGTCAAAATCGCTCATTATTTTGTTTGGTTGTATTCATTTTTCTCTCTCAAAGCAACTCTAAAATGTATACACTATAATTGGCTGCAAGAGAGTGCAGTTAATGTGGGCATGATTGCCATTCTGGTAAAGCTTTTATGATCGTGTTGTTTAAAAAGGAGTTTGGGTTTCCAGGAATCTATTTGAACTATTGTAATAAGAAATAAACAGGAGGCAGACAGTTCATCGGTTGGTTACATTTAACTAGATTTAACTCAAAGAAAGCCTTGGTACATTCAAACGGCCTCCCTCTGTTGTGCGTTTGACACAGAGCGATCTTTTACAGACCATCAAAAGCTAAAGTAAAAAAACACCAAAGAGTCCCTGAAATACAGAGAAACATCTGGAATTCTGCGCCCTTATTCAGTGTCCCATCCATCATTGATCAAACCAGGCTCCTGTTTGTCTTCATGCTCTGCCTTTTGTACTGCCGTGGTTTTGAAATCAGGTAAATATAAAAGTCAGGAAACCCCGATTTCTGGACTAATGCAAATGTCCACAGTCCACTGTGTCTTTAGTGACCGTTCCTCTGTCCAGTCTGAATGTCCTTAATTTAAGCAGATATTTGTCTCTTTTACTCCTGTGCTTGTTGTGTACCCTAATGAAGGCAGCCGTGTCTTAGTCTGTTCTGACATTATTGACGTCAATGCATACGCTCTATACTTGATGAGAAAGCTGAGGTGTCGATTTAGAATCAGAATCAGAATCGGCTTTATTGGCCAGGTATGCTTCAGTGAACTGTGCTCTCTATGTGCAAAAGTACAACATTAAATATCAACAATAAACACAAACAAGTAAATACTAATTTGTACAAGACTGTAGTGGTGAGTAGTGCAAAAGATGCTGAAGTAAACATGATAATAAAAAATGTAATTATGTGACAGATGGGTTCATTTACACTAGGTACAGTTTTACAGTATTTACTTTAAAGGTGAGCGTAGATTGATAATTTAAATTAAATAATATACAGTATATATAAGTATATGTACATTAACAGGGACAAGTTTGGTTCCAGGGTTATTTCGCAGTCAGACAGGTCTGACACTCTGTGACTGTTTAGCGTTCATCAGAGTGACAGCCTGGGGGAAGAAACTGTTCTTATGTCGGGTTCAGGGCTCCAGACTAACTTTTCTCACCACCGTCCCAGAACCGTCCCGAAAAACAACTTCAACCGTCCCGAAGTGAATTTGAACCGTCCGAAAATCAAAATTTTGCTTATTATCGTCTGTAATTGTTAGTGGCATAATAAAAAACACCAGTTATGGAGATAAATAATATTTATTTTGCTACATACAAATAAGATTTGTAGACCCTTGCATTTTCTAATATAATATATGAAAAACAAATTAATATCAGGTAAGTTGATTTTTGACATGCAGGTTGGGTGTATTGGTTATTTAAATTTAGTATATTTCTGTGCTGAAAAGCTTATTTTGTGCTGTGGCTTAAAGACAGGTGGGAATTTTTAGCATTCACTAAAGATAAAATCATAAGACTGCAGGTTACAGATTGAAAACACAAAATCTCTGTCATGCATGTTGGCACATGGAATTTAAATGTTTCTGAGATTACTCACTTATATAGTTGTTTATATTGCTGTTCAAGTTATGAGAGAGAGAGAGAGAGAGAGAGAGAGAGAGAGAGAGAGAGACTTTAGATGTGTGCGTCAGGAGGACACAGCACAGTTTGCACTCGTTAAGGTTCATCACAGATTAAACCTGCTCACAGAGTGTCTCTGATGCAAATGATGTCATCTTCGGGTATTTTAGTGCCAGGCATTAAAACATGATCAAATGTTTCCAGACGAACAGACGGGAACTTTTCCTTCAGCGTTGCGCACTGCGGTCTGATCAGCTCCGTGTGGAGTTCACGTTTTTCAACTGAGTAAACTCAGTAAAACGACTTTCAATATGAGCCTGGCAGTCCGTTCTTCTACATGTTCTTACTATCGTACTCTAACTCTGTCCCTGTCTTTTTATGCGCCATGAATCTGTGCCATCTCCGTGCGTAATTCAGGGAAGCATTTTAGCGCTGCTCCGCTAAAAGCAGCTCACCTCTGTATGATCGGGCCGTCTGTGCGGGATATTGTTTTCGGATAAGCAGGAAATGTTCAGTAATAATTACGTATTTGGCTACAGTCTGATGAAAGCTGGTGATAGAGCGCAACATCACAGCAGGCTATTGTGTTTAGAAGTGATGTCACGCTGAAACCGTTTGTGAATGAGGGGAGAGACGGACCGGTACTGCGGAGGGAACATTTTAGAATGTTCATATTTATTAGGTCTCGCGCACAGTAACCAAAATAGATACACATTATATAGCACGAGGAGATGCGCTGAGTTGTAGTCAGCTGGTGGTTTGGTATCTCATTTACTTGGCGATAGTTATAGACCAACATATGCTTTGCGTCCCGGAGGGGTCCCGGGGGAGATTTCTGTTCGTCCCAAACACATTTTCTATCGTCCCCGGGACGACGGGACGCCGTTAGTCTCGAGCCCTGCTCGGGTTGTTTTGGCGTACAGTGATCTGTAACGCCTGCCAGAGGGGAGGAATTTGAAAAGTTTGTGTCCAGGGTGTGGGGGGGAGTGAAGGGGGGGCTTCTCCTGAAGTCCACTGTCATCTTCACAGTCTTGAGCGGGTTCAGCTCCAGATGGTTCTGACTGCACCAGAGAGCCAGCTGTTCCATCTCCCGTCTGTAAGCAGACTCATCCCCGTCGTGGATGAGACCGATGACGGTGGTGTCGTCTGCGAACTTCAGGAGTTTCACAGAAGGGTCCCCTGAGGTGCAGTCATTTGTGTAGAGGGAGAAGAGAAGTGGGGAGCGAACACACCCCTGGGGGGGCGCCAGTGCTAGTGGTCCGGGTGCTGGATGTGATGATCCCCAGCCTCACCTGCTGCCTCCTGTCAGTCAGGAAGTTGGTGATCCACTGACAGCACTGTGAGCTGGGTGAGTTTCTGGTGCAGGATATCCAGGATTATGGTGTTGAACGTCGAGCTGAAGTTCACAAACAGGATCCTAGCGTAGGTCCCTGGGGAGTCGAGGTGATGCAGGATGTAGTTCAGTCCCATGTTGACTGCATCCTCCACCGACCTGTTTACCCGATAGGCAAACTGCAGGGGGTACAGCAGGGGGCCTGTGATGTCCTTCAGGTGGCTCAACACCAGTCTCTCAAAGGACTTCATGACCACAGACGTCAGGGCGACGGGACTGTAGTCATTGAGTCCTGTGATGGCGGGTTTCTTTCGGGACTGGAATAAAGTGACGTAAAATGAAATGGCAAATGAAGTATCATAGTGGTCACAACAACATCAGATGTATCAGCTGTGCCCAGCTGTGTTCAGGAGACAGCTGCAGCATTCTTAGACTTCACTGTATAACTATCTTGGCTATAGATAAAAATATGGTACACAAATGTGACATTTTTCTTTATTGGCAGTTTTATCGGTTCAGGGTGTTTATGACATGTTTGCATCCTGGTGTTGGTCTGTATCTTCAGTAGAAAATATAGTGTTTCCTTCCCTTCGATGTTCTTTGATTTAGAGCAATGAACAGCCCACTCCACAGTAATGCCTTCCTCCCTGTCTTCATTTGACTTCCTTCCATCAATCTTCCTATGCATTTGCAGCCTGCCCCACTGGCAGCACGCCTCTCTGCCTTCATTTGAGCTCTCCTCGCCCTGTATAACAATAAATGATGACCTGTTTGTTGTTTTTCCCACAAAGTGTTTTTTCTTTTTTCATTTAACCATGTTTTAAACCTTCTTTTGGTTGAACTGCACCTTTAAGACAATAAAGTCATGGCTCCAATTGCGTTTTCTCACACTGACTTGCTGCTGGCAGACTTCCTTCCCTTAATATCTGTCAAAGGGCCCCAGCAGCCCCGCAGGCAACCTGCAGCCAATATGAATGGTGACCGATACAGGGGCATGGTCTGAAATAGTCCACCGTGTATTACAGCCGAGAGAGGGGTATACACTCGCACACAAACACACGTGCACATTCATATAGTGCAACACAATAATCCAAACAAAGAAATACACAGGTATCGGAGCCCTCGGAGAAGCTAGTGCTCCCCCAGCTCATTTCATCCACAGCCACAGGTGGATATATGTCTTATACACACAGGCCCTTACAATAGGAACATGCCACTGTGTAAAAATCAGGTTAGTCCTGTAACCTCTCCAGTAGCCCCTTGTATTTTCCAACAACAGTTCATCAAAAAAGAAGACTTGATCCAAAGAGTAAATCCACTGAGAGTTGATGTGTAAAGTTGCTGGTAGTTTATTGCAAATAAATGTAAACCAAAAAATATATGTGCTTGCTCAAATGACCTAAAAACATGTGATGCCTTTCATTAACATGACTGCTGAGCCTGCAGTCTGTTTTTTTTTTTGTGTCTGTGTGTGTCGAGGGGTGGGGCTGGGGGGAAGCACATGTGTTGCTGTACAGTATACTGTATGTATGTATGCTGTCATCGTACCTGGAAACTGCAAAAGTTATGGGAAATTCAAGAAAAGTTTCAAACCACACATGAACAAGCCATGTCACCAGCTTGTTGATATTCTGTATCTGACAGCTATGTGTTGGCATGAGCCATATGATTCCCTTTTTCACTTGTTCCTTCATCCTTCACTTTTGGCCCCTTTTCTTAGTGTTGTTTAAGCTGACTCAGGGTCACTTCAATTCAGCTTCTTGGCCGCCCCAGGCCTCTGCAAGCTGCTAAGGTAAATTGAGCTATGGCGTCTACCTCCATTAAGTGTGTGTGTGTGTGTGTGTGTGTGTGTGTGTGTGCGTGTGCGTGTGCGTGTGTGTGTGTGTGTGTGTGTGTGCGTGTGTGTTAGGATGTGGCGTATATTTATTAGGTTATATTGGACTTTGTGGTTGATGGCCAGAGAGAAGTCAAAAGTCAAATGCACGTTGTTTGAGTTGTGATTGAAAATATTTAGTGATGGAGGAAAAGAAGGATGGATGAGTGAGGCAGAAATGCTGTGTTTGGTGTGTGTGCGTGTGTGCGTGTTTGTGTGTGTGTGTGTGTGTGCACGTGTGTGCGTGTGTGTGTGTGTGTGTGTGTGTGTGTGTGCTTGCGTGTGTGTGTGTGTGTGTGTGTTTGTGAGAGTGAATGAGTGACATGAAAAAAAGGGGCCCAATCTCAACTCAGCCACTAGGCACTTGATTAAGTGCCCACTTAGCTTTTACTTTGAAAAGTGGACACTTGTGCTGGCGTCATGGTTGACTATCCACGAAAATTGAGACAAGGTGGATTTAAACCACCATTTCAGCAAACTCCCAAATTTGCAGCTCTTTCTTAACAAGTGTTGATAAGGCTAATTGATAGGTTACAGTGTCAGGGGCGGATAGACCACTGCTTTGCTTTCGGTGCGCCCTTTGGACAGATTTAAAATGCAAACTGTATTATTTTCAAGACAGAGAAGTCATCAGATTAGAAAAGTGGCTAGTTTGAGAGTTAACCAGAGAGAGATAGAAAGCAATGTCGAGAAAGCAGACGTCAAATAGTCGAAGGCGTTTCTCGCTTGTTTCCCCTTTCTTGACTCTAATTTGCTTCAATGAAGAAAAGCCTTTCCTGCTCAAACAAGACCATCAATGTCTCCCTCTCTTTCTCTCCCTTTAACACTTGACATGGTTCTCTGGCTCCCAATCAAATGCTCACTTCATTAGCCCTCTTCTCTACTCTCATTGGCTCATGGAAAAGAAGGGCAGAGAAACACACACACAGGCGCTCAGATGGGCATATACACACTTACACACCCATCACACACGCCCAGTCAACTCCAAAACACACACATACACACACAGGCAAACACACAGAGCACTTCTGACTTTAAATAATGAGAGAGCTGTCACATCAGATCAGTGTCTGTGCCGCGGCATGGCCTGGTGGTCAGCAGGACAGACGGGAGAAACCGCTGGCGGCTGACACCCTCTGGACTCACAGTGAAGGAAGGGAAAGGGGGGGAGCGAGGGAACGAGGGAAGGGGGAGTATCTGGAGAGAGAGAAGGAGACAGCGATGGAGATGGACAGAACTGCGGTCTGCCTTCTCCCTTAGCATCCGAAAGCCTGGAGGGCTAAATGGAGGGGGAAAGGGAATGGAAGAAGGGAGGGGGGCTTTCAGAAAGTATATGAGAGGGAAAGATGGATGGACAAGAAAAGGTGAAACAAGAGTACAGACATTATAGAAGCAATGGAGATGATTCAGTGACAGAAAGAAGGGGGAAAGTGAAAAGATTCAAATGAATAAGAATTGAGAAAATAATAAGCTAGAAGAGTCAAAAAGAAGATAAGATTGGAAAGGTTGAAATGATGGAATAGAAAAAGAAATCAGACATTAGAGGAGAGACAGAATGAGGCGGAGAGGCAATTCAAGAGAAGATAGTGGACAGAATGAAAGAGGAGAGACAAAAAAAAATAAAGTAAGGAAAAGATAAAAGAGGTGTGAGGAGGCGCATAGAGTGAAGGCAGTGGTAAAAGCTAATATCACCCAAATAATGGCGCAAAGCAATACCCTGAAGACAACAGAAGGAGAACAGATAGAGGAGAGAAACACAGAGGATTGGAAATCTGGCTGTTTTTTTCCGGTAAAGGTCAGAAATCATTAATGTCAGCACAGACTAGTGAGGACTCAAATTTATCTCTCTCTCTCTCTTTCTCTTCCTCCTGCATCTCCCCCCACCTTTCTTTTTCACCTGGTTTTTTGTTCATGTGCTGATAATGAAGACAAAAGAATAAGTAGGTGAATATGAGTCTGACTTAAATTGATTTTTGTCATTGCGGGAACTACTTCAACTCCTGAGATGATCCCCTCTCACAGACCACACCGCTTACTTCTGTCTAGACAAACTTTGAAATGACTCATCACGAGGTCTACTTGTGTTTCTAATTCAAGTAAATAAATTCACTTATATTTCTTAACTGCCTTCAAGAATGCCTGAAGCACAGAGATTTGTATACACCACACTTCTCTGCTTGTCCCTAGCGTAACCCTTTCCCCCACACAGCCTCCAGTTCCTTCCCCCTCCCTTTCCCCTTTCCCCCCCATCCCCACCCAGCTAAACCCATCATCTTTATTCAATATGGCCCCTGGTAAGCATTTTAAGTCGGCTTAGTTTGTCAGATAACTTCCATTTTCTGGAGTGTTGACTCCCTCTCTCTCTCTCTCTCTCGCTCTCTATCTTTCTCTCTTCAATTCTCTCTCTCTTTATCCATTGCCCACCCCCACATTACACAACATTCAACAGACACAAACATACAAACGTAGAATTGCTTGCTTATGCTACACTTCATGACGAATATCAGAATGACGACATTAATAATCAGCCATGTCAATTTGTCAGGAAAATCAATCTCCATAAATTTGACAGCGATAGCAATACCTATATCTTTTTTACAACAGCACATCCCCACATACACACACACAGACACAGACTAGCAGGTTCCATTCCCAGCAACCCCAGGGGGCCGTGAGACGGTGCCAATAATGGAAATGGAGGACACCGTTTTCTCCAATAAAATCACAAATAAGCATATTCCCCTGACAGTCTGGATGGGCTCTGAGAGAGATGTTCTGTAATATTACTATGACTGTGTGCATACACTTTGTGTGTATGTGAGTGTGTACATGTGTGTGTGATTGACCATAAATACACTCCGGCTCATGGACGGATAAGGGATCTCCACGGTGATTTGTTTGCTTGGATTAAATGTCAGTTTTGGAAATGTGTTGTTATAACTAAACTCCTGAGAGGGAGAGAAAGTGCAAGGAGGACGGACAGATTTACCGAGGAGGTGTCTTTGTGTGCGCGTGTGTGTGTGTGTGTGTGTGTGTGTGTGTGCGTGTGTGCGTGTGTTTGTGTGCGTGTGTGTGTGTAAATGCCTTGCGTAAATATATTTATCTGAATTATCTTCAGAATGCAAAGAGTAGTCAGCTCTTTAGTTTTCAATTTTCTTTGTTCAATCTTGAACCCTATAGACCTAACATGTAGTTTAATCAATTGACCGCATCAATAAGACAAAGTTGACACGGCTGTAAAGCCAAGTGCAGTTGAACATAGAAGTCTCAAGAGTACACTTTTCGCCACAACATGTAACACTACTCTAATCATATATATTACCAGGCTCACTGCAGTTTATCACAGATCTTTTGACAGCAGCCATGTGGCAAAAACAGACTGCTGAACAGTTTAAACTGTGAGACAGCTGACCAAAATCTCTGACATGCCAAAAATCCATCTTATCGTCCGACAGCCAGATGGCTGATCGTTGAGGCATTAATCAGGCATTTTGCTCCCCCCTCAAACCCCACATCAAACAACAATAAATCTGGCACAATTTCCCCTCAGTTCTAAAAATAATTAGAGCAACCATGTCCAGTGTCTTCACAGCTTTACCTCTAAATTAGGGTTCCTGAGTGACTGATCTGGGGCCAGCCAGAGCCAGCTCAGCTAAGGTCCTGATACTACCTTGAAAAAAACTCACTGGACCTATAAAAAGGATGAAGAACAACTGCATTCTGATCTTGTAAAGCAGCATCTCTCCCTTATATGGAAAGATTTGCAACATGCCCTGAGGCAACACCAGGTTACAAATGTTTCCATCCCCATGGGAAGGACACAATTCACCCCCTGGAAGAACGAAACATGTTGCATGTTTGTCCTGGTTGCTTTAAGCTTGGCTACCTTCCAATCCAACCAATGCCAAATCTGTGTCACTCTGTCAAAGTGGGGCTGCCAATGAAATCCCAAGGAGGTCCTATTCCAGACATTATGTCAGGTGCAATGTGGAGAAACTGAACATGTGCTCCGAATGCCAGTTCTCTCAGAGTGGTGTCATGACCCAGTTCACAACACACGTCAAAAAAGAAAGGGAAACTCAAAGTTTCAAACTAAACAGTGCAAAAGTTTCTTACAAAGAAAGCAAAACCAAGAATAAACAAAGAGGATGAAGTGTGTTTCACAGTTAATGAGTATGTCTGCTGTTGGGTGAGTGGATGAAGTGTGGAGCTTGTTGTATGGTGTGAACACAAACTACAAAATTGAACAGCTGAACAAATACACTCTTACCACATGGGCCAAGGATCAGAGGGGAGACAATGAAAGGACACAGGTTGACTGCCAGATCGGAAATGCATCTGGGATACAGTCCAGGTTCTCCCATGTGCAGGGAAACCCCGCCTACCAGCAACTTGCAGAGGTACACCATAGACTGTATAAAACATGGACACATATTTCAATGATGTCACACATTGGTGTCTGAAGAGGAATTTGAAGCCCAAAGAAGGTGGATGCCCTGCATATTGGAAAAGCTATCTCAACCTTACTTTCAATCGATAGTGACAGACAAAGAGGTGGAGCTGAGGTGAGCCTTCAGCCTCCTGGCAAACAGGTACAATGCGCCCGCTTGTCAGACAGCCTCATGTGGAGACTCAAGGAACTGCAGTTTTTTTGCACTTCTCCATCGGCTTCACCAGAGGTTGCCGCTTGAAGCTAACACACACAAACAAAGAAAACAAAAAAGAGCAGTACCTGTAAAAGAAGGAAGACTTTCACCCCCATCCATGAAACAGGGTCCTAACTCTAGAACCAGAGTCAACCAAACAGTAAGATTTAATTGAAATTACATCAACATCATAAAAAAACAGAAAAACAGACCTGACAGTTGTCACCTAGTATATCCCCTGCATCAGCTCTTCATTGTCTCCCTCTTAACTCAGACTTTTACAGAGCAAAGTATTAAAAAACGCCAGGGGCTGCTTTAGTGAGGGCATGCTGGTACCCAGTATTATAATTAAATACAATCATGGAAGTCCAGACACCATAACAGATAGCATGTTTAAAGCCTTTTAAGATGCCCAAACCCTATTCAAAGGCAAACAAAAAGCTGAAATGCATCACTCTATTAAAAAAGTATTTAACCAGTGCAACATTTGTTTGGCAAATGCACAGGCTTGCAGATAGATGTTTAATTGAGGTCCGGCAAAGTAGGAGCCTTATTTGCTCAGTGACAGTATTTTGTGCAAGAGCCTCTGTAATGGCACCCTTGCTGTGTCAACAGATTGGCCTCAATGAAATAAATGAGGTGGCTTTGTTTTCAAGCAGTGCTGCTTTCTGTCTGACCACAGCCTAAGAGATCTGACATTGCTCATTGTGTGTTCTCTTTTTAGGCTCAAAGTGCAGCAGAATGTTCTGAACCTTTTTGTTTTTTAAGAGGTGGCCCACATCCTGCTGTAAGTAGAGAACTAGCAGCTACTCCAGTCCATCTGTAACAAAGTGCACTCTTATGTGTCTTATTCCAGCCCCTCTTGATTGCAGAGGCTACATCAAAACCATGGGTTACATTGGCAGAAGTCTACTCAGGAAACATAGTCTTTGTTGCCTGTGGCGCATTGGGTGAAGTTTCTGCTGATGTACCAACAATGAAGACCTCTCTGCACTCTTAGAGAAATGAGTCTCCACAAAATGTGGATAGGCTGTTTAACCACTCCAGCAGAACTTAAAGAACTGAAAGAAGGGTTTCTTTCGACAAAAGTTGAATCTCAGAGTTCCTCTCGCAGAGTTAACAGGAAAGAAAGCCACACTCCTAACAGATTTCACTGGCAATTATCCACAAGGAGCTTGCTTCAGAGATGTATCTCACTTCAACAGAGTTTGAATAAGTCAGCAAACTTCACATACATGCCTAAGTTATTCTAAGTTATTCTTTTGTTTGGGGAGAACATTACAATAAGATCCCTAATATTGAACATTTCAAGGTTTTTAACGTTTTTGAACAGATATTGCCTAAACTGTTGCAAAAATGCATTAATTGCTTTAAATTGCATTAATCCTATTATGTCCCTTCAGGCACACTGTACGCTACCTTAATAACGACCCTCTGCACCTTTAAATCGCTAATTTCACTTAGACTCCCAGATAGCTCACTCAAAAGTGATATCCACCTTGTGACATCAAAGGGATACTTCACCTATTTGCATTAAGCTTTGTATCATTAGAAACCTGGTAGTATTTTTGAATGGTCGTGCATCCCGCCCTCATTTTCCCCTGAGACTGACGCAAAAATCGTAATTTTGAGTCATCTGAGGCTGCTTTGGTTAGAGGGGGTGAAACTACATCGCTAGCTCCTCATGTTTTCAACACACTGAAGCTACAGACCTATTTACTGTTCCCTTTAGCTTGTTTTAAGTTAATGTTTGTTATGTAATGTATTGTTTAAGTTAATCACATAACCTTGATCTCCCAGAAGATCCTTATACTTAAAAAAATGCAAACAGGAAATATCTTAAGACAATGTAAAAATTCAAAATAAAAGCATAAAATAAACTGTTGTGCAAAATAATGGAATTTCAAACATGAACTTAAGACGTGATAAATTGAGATTAACCATTCAAATACACTAATTAATTGCGGTTAAAAGCATGATTGTTTGAGAGCCCTGCTTTTTTTTAATTCAAATTAGTTTATTGGGTTTCTTAAAGAAGCTTAGCATTTTTACTGTCTGTCTGTACATGCTGCCACTGACAAGAGCTGCTAAACTGTTTTTCGTTGTTTTTATAGCAATGACAATAAAGATATATTCTATTCTATTCTTACTTTTGTATACATGTGTATAATTACGTGTTATAATACTTTCTATATTTCCTATGTAGTACAAAAAATAACCAAATATCTTACCTTGGTGATACCAAGTTTTCATGACAGAAAACAATGTTGTTCCTCAGATGAAGCATTGTTCAATTGGCATGTGTTGACAGCTACAGTTCAAAAGGCAAATCAGAGAATCAACAACAAACTGTCATTGAAAGATTACATGACAAGAAAAGTGATTTCTGAAATGATAAACTTAAATCTCAGATATCACTGCTTTCAAATGAGCTTTATATAACAATGTACAAACTAAGATTTATCCAGAACTGTCCCAGTTCTCTAGTGTTCCCAATTATTTCTGCATGGCTTTAACTCTTTTCAGCTGCACTCGTCCTGCTACACTATGTTGCTCTGATGCACATCGTAACTGACAAGAAATTGGTAGTCAGACATTCAGACACAGAACTGGATTATAACTATTGTAACTCTTTTTTTAAACAGTGTGTGGCTTTGACCATTCATACTATAATCTTTGTACTCTATGTCATATGTTTGCAAGAATAACAGAGCATGAAATGCCATCAAGTCACAGAAGTACAAAATATTGTAAAGATATGATAATGATAAAAGTTGAAACTAGAAAAGATCACTTTGTAGTTTCAGACCCATCTGAAACATTCCAGTGGGACCTTAAGATGTATAGTGCTTTTGGTAAATGGTATTGACTTGAGCTTGTTTAGCACTTTTCTAGTCTTCTGACAACTCAAAGCCCTTTGACACTGCAGGTCACACCTTCACATTCACACACTGATGGCAGAGGTTGCTTTGTAATGTGGGCATCAGTATTAGTTACATCCATTCATACACATTTATACGCCATCAACAAAGAAGCGGGAGCAACTTGGTGTTAAATGTCTTGCCCAAGGACACAGCAGACATGTTGCTGCAGGAGCTTGGGATATAACCCCCGACCTCTTGGTTGAGAGACAACTGACTCTACCAATGAGCCACAGCCAGGGGCGCTGCTTGTCAACAGGCAAGGCAGGCAACTGCTTGGGGCCCCAGACCAGTAGGGGGCCCCAGAGGGCTGACAAACTTTGGACCAAAGCAGCAACCCAAAATGTGCAAATTTTGCAATGACAGCAGAAAACCTCCATATGGGTGCCCCATCTGACAGCATTCACTTGCATTGCCCTGCTGAGGCTTGGTGTGAGGGCCCCCGGAATAACTTTTGCCTAGGGCCCCAACAGACCCTTGAATCGCCACTGGCTACAGCCGCCCCCCTTTTCTCTGTCACGATTACATTTTGTATAGACTCGAGCCAAAGAAAGTTGCGTTGTCATCATTAATTCGCTTTGTTTTTGTTGGGATTAATTAGCTACTTATAAACACGATTTATTGAATGTGGTTGTGCAGACTTTTAGGGACTATCAGGCAAGGATTTATGTAAGTACACAGAAGCCTCTGTTGTAGAGTTCATAGCCTTAAAAGGGCTTACTCTGGATAAGACAGAGAGCTATTAAAGGAAGTGAATAAAAGCAGTGTTTCAACAAATAGTTTTTGCTTCATGTTGATATTCTGCTTTTGATGACAAGGGAACCATTGGATTGAATGATCTGTCCACTGAAGCTTAACTACTGATTTGCTTTTGGAAGATTTCTTTATGCAGAATGAAGAGGGCAGATTTTGTCCTTAATCACTTCAAATGAAATATCCCAATATGCCAATTTTTATCCAGAATTTTAAAAATAAAATCATTTTTATATTTTGTGCTTCTTTGACCCAGCATGCACTTCCTGAGTCCCTGCAGCTCCAGTCAACTTCCTCTGCCCGTCCCCGCTTCATCCAATAAGCTGTGGCTCTATTTCAGTCTAACCTCTGTTCATCAAAATACATCTAAGAGTTTTATCACATGTTTATTTCCTCTGTTTAAAAAAGCCTTATACATATTTTTTGGCTAGATATTGTTGACCTCGTCTCTCTACTCACAGGCAGCGGGCTGCACGGCGGTGTACTGTAGGAGTCTTTCACTGTCTAGTGTTTAGGGGAGGATTAATTAATAGTTCGCCAGTGAAAGCGTTGTGTCTGGCAGGCAGATTTCTTTAAAACCTCCACTTAAAAAAGCCAGTCGTAGTTTAGTTTAATCTTTGTCTCATCACTCAGGGATAAAGTTGTCTAAAACCATGTTATATATATTTTTTAGTTGAGTACTTACATTACCTCAAATATTTCCAAAAGTTATATAAGCCAGAGAAATCCGTAATTTTATAGTTGTAAGGTTATGTGTCTTGTAGGCTGCCGCCATGATGAGCCGCCATGATAGACACGAAATGTTGATCGTTGTCAAGGAAACACCGGATGTTACGTCAAAGACCGCTGCATAAGCTAGCGCTAGCTGCTACTGAAAGCTGCCGTTCTGTCGCTGTATGTGCTGCTGTGATAAAAACGTCATGTAAATTATACTTGGATACATCGTCAGTACACATAATGGGCCTCATTTATCAATCTTGCGTGAAAACAGGCGCAGATCTGAGCGCAGATTTGGTCTTACGACAGGACACACGTGCGATTTATGAAACGTTCGTATCTGACCAATCTGAGCGTACGAATGAGCGGGCCTTGATAAATGCGGCGGCTGAATTCGATCGTCATTAACATGTTACGCCCATAAATATTCCTGGTTCGGAGGCCTCGCCCACTGAGGTCAAACCTGGAGAGACGAAACATGAGTAAGAAAAGAAACTTTTCTGACACGGAGATCGGCATCCTGACATCGGAGGTGGAACAAAACAAAACAGTGCTTTTTGGCAGTCTGAAGAGTGGCATAAAAGGGGCTCATAAAAACGCTGTCTGGAAAAAGATAACGGAGGCAGTCAACAGCGTTGCCGTACAGGAACGGACTCCAGCTGACGTTTGAATATAATTCTCAATAACTTAACCCATGCCTAACGACTTAAATGAATCTTTTCATCCGCAGCCTAAAAGCTTATGTCTGCTAATTGATCAAAACAATTCTTTACATTTAGGTCAAGAAAAAATGGTCGGATTTGAAGCTGGCCACCAAGAAACGTGTTGCTGCGTTTAAACGCAGCATCAGGCAGACTGGAGGAGGCCAACCAGACTCCAGCCTGATCCTGACGGGGACGGAGGAAAGAATTGCCTCCTTAATTGGGTCCGAGTCGATCTGTGGCATAAGTGGTGGAGGTGACACAGACGCACTGGCATCAGACCCAGAGCAGAATGGTAACTAACAACCCCCTTTTGCTTGCATTAAAAAATCAAACTGACTGTACACCATTTCTTACAAATAATAAGGCTTACACATGTTACATGGGTGACATTTTTATTGTATTAAATATTTCAGAGCCAGGCACCAGCATGATGTCAGCCAGATCTGCTCCCCAGGGCGGTCCCACTATTACTGCCGAGAGTGAGCGCGTGCCCTCGGCCCCCCGTGCTGCGCCCAGACCGAACCTGATCACGGCAGAGGTCCTGGAGAGACAAGGGGAGATATGCAGGTTATTGGCCTCAGTCGTCGGCGCACTTGACGCAATTAATGAGACACTAAAAGAAATAAATGAAACTCTAAAAAAGCCATAATAAAATGTTTAAATGACTAAATGTTGTCTGTGTTTAGTATGCCTTTAGCCAATTCCACCAACAATACTTCACATTACTGATTAATACTGCAGAGCATTTGCAAGAGTTTAAGGTATACTTTACGTTTTAAAAGCGACAAATGAGGTCCTGTCTCCTCCGTACAGCCCCCTGTGGAGGCTGTGCTGGCCACGGCTCCATGGGCATGGGCTCATCCGGCTGCGCCGCTCATTCACCAGTGCAATGTTGTGCAAAACTGAACAGGCCAAAATGATATCGCACACTTTGTCTGGGGTATACAGTAGCATTCCCCCTGCAGGTCCGAGACAGAGCCACCTGCCCTTCAGCAACCCGAAGCAGCGCTCGACTGTGACCCGTGTGCGTGTGTGCGCACTGTTGAACCTGCGTTCCTGCTCTGTAGCGGGGTTATAAGGTATTCCGTTAGAGGATAACCCTTGTCACCTAGAAGAACCATACCAAAATGTGAATCATCTGATACCTTGTTTAGTGTAATGCAATTTATCGAGGGTAGCCACTTACCGAGGAGATGACTTTGGCTCTGCAGTGCGCCCTCCTGCAGCCGCGCGCCAACAGAGCTGTTTTGAAAAATAAAAGAATCGTGTGTCCCCCCTGGCCACCTGGCCACCACGTTTAAAAGTGATAGCTTGGCATCACAAATCACCTGGACATTTATGGAGTGGTAGTTTTTGCGATTGATGAATGCGTAATCATTCATGGATGGTGCCTTCAGGCGCACAGGAGTACAATCAATCGCTCCAACCACATTTGGAAACCCAGCAATCTCATAAAATTGCCTTTTAATCACATCATTGTATGGGAACCGAATGTATTTTCGGGAGAGAGATTTTATTGCAGCCAACACTGCTGGCATCGTCCTGCTGATCGTTGGCTGGGAGACCCCAGCCCTGTCCCCGACCTCTCGCTGAAAGGTCCCGGTGGCCAAAAACCCCAGCGTGGCGAGCACCTGAACTGGTACAGGTAAGGCATTTGACCGCCTGGTTTCTCTCTTTAATCCAGCAGCTACATTATTGCATAAATCAATAAGCACATGCCTTGGGAGCCGAAAGCGACTGATCAACCAGGCATCACTCTCCATGAGGAGATCCCTGCGGTCCCTGAAGACGCGCTCACGTCTGACACGCACGTATTGCTCCTCCAAAATAAGCAAGTCTGCCATCATCAAGACTTGATAACTGTCAAAGCATCTGTTTAAATAGGGGAATGAATAAACATCTGACCAACCACAGTGGAACGATGATTATCTCAACAGGTGCTTTCAATTTTTGTTCCAGTTCTGTCACACCCATCGGACAAAAACAAAAACAATTACACCTTTTTGCCTTTAGTTAATTTGCAAACACACATTTCTGCTTGTATTTATGATTCTTTCACATTTTAATGTGTAATAATTAGTTGTCATCTTAGGCTATTTATCCTATTGTTTAATTTTTTGAAAGTGGTATCAGTAAAAACATGGGCTTTAAAAGAAATGTTTTCGTTTTAATAATCCGTTTTGATCTGTTCTAAATATGTGACTGCTTATGCTTAATGACAGCTGAGGTTTGTTCATTATTTTCCGCCAGATTTTGCTGTGCTGCACCGCAAATCCACAGACTCGAATTTGCGTACACGAGCTCAGACCTGACGTGAGATCTGATCGCAGCTTCCGCTTACGTCCAAATTGATAAATGCCGAAGTTTGCGTGGAAATGGTCGTACGCACGGTTTTCGGTCGTACGTTCGTTTGATAAATGAGGCCCACTGTCTTTCTCAGGTCGGTTTCGCTCATTCGTAGTGATTCAACACGGACTTTTTTCTCCCATGATACCCTGCGAGTCTCGATGTCATCTTTTGTTATTGTTTTGATTGAGAGCCCTCTAGCAGTGGATTTTACATACTGTACGTTTAATCTAAAGTTCAAGTGTAATTTGATTACTTCTGTTCTCGTCCTTTATGGTTATTGTTGCAAGAAAGCTACAAAAAATAACACTTACGTTATAAGCCACACCCACTTCCAGTTGTCCGAATACAGACACAGATATTTTTTTTGGTTGAACAGGTACAGATGCAGATAATGACGTCTCTGCACACCCCTAGTGTTAAATCATTGAACATCAGCACCGCCTCTTTCCTGACAGAGTGGAAAGCATGGCTTGACATGTCTTATTTAAATAAAACACAGCAAGGCATACTATTAAAAACACTGACATACAGTAAAAGCAATATAAAGCCAGAAACACCAGGTTCTCTGTGTGTGTGTATGACTCAAGGTACTATGAAGGTCTACCTTTACCAACACAAACACTGTCTCATGGTCTGGAGGGAGAACAGAATCCTTATATCTGAGGCCAGGAACTCATGTGTGGGAAAATTGGCCTCCTGCTCAGTAGCACACACGAAGCTTATTATGTGGACAACGACAAACAACAACCTGGGCAGACAAGACAATAAGAGAGCAACATCATAAGGATCTGTTTTTGGCATGCTCTCAGTTGAAAAAGGAGAGAAAAGAGAGAATTAATAAATAAAGTTAAGGTTCAACTGTCTACGGTTTCACTTTGACATCTCAAAGGAAATACCTCCTGCATAGCACCAATATTGTCTCACCCTGTCTTTGGAGGTGAGACAGTGAACAGCATGAGTTTTATAATAGCTTTCTCCTCAGTCTGACTTGTTTGGACTCATCCACCTCCCTTATCATGCCCTGACCCTTGATCTTGCCTATCACCTACTCCTTCTTTAGTCACCCCTAAAGAGATCTCACCAACCATCCTGTATTAAGGCCAAACAACCTTCAAAGATATATTTTGTATCTTCCCAATAACTGCCTTTCTGTGCACCTCTGATTCTCAGTTTTCTCCTTTTACTTTACACTCCCCTTCAGCTCCATCTGTCTAGTCAAACTGTACCTTTCCTTACTCTACAAATCCATTTGAGTGTTTAAGAGACAAAAAGCAAGCACGGACTTACACTGCTAGTCTGATCCAGAGACACAGCTGCAGATTTGCCAGAAAGGGATGTATATGTAACACGCTGAAAATACTTGCGTGTGTCTAGTTAAACTAATTTAATTTCCAGAAGTGTTTAAGTTAATTTATATTTTTAAGTTCATCAGTAAAAGAAAACAAAGTTATAAACAGTAAATACTGTATGTTTGACTTACCTTTTAAGATTAAGACACTGGCCCTTTAAGAGAGGCTCAGTGAAGTAGACACTGTGGTGTTTAGGCTGAAGAGCGTAGCTTGTGTTGAGCTGTGGGCATCTCTTTAATAAAAGTTACACAAAGTGAAGATGGACGAGTTCTGACCGGTTCATTTCAAGGGTGCAACATATACAATGTAGAACATTAATTCTTATATAAACAGGCTTCTAACCAGCAAGATGATGTCACCTTTGTTGAAAAGCAGACCTTTGAAAAGAGACAAAGTTATAGTGGTATAAGGGGTCAAATATTAAAACATTTTTGAAGAGTCAATAAGCTGTCAAAAAGTCAGCACTGTTTGACATGCAGCAGTATTTAATGAGCACATTTAACAACTTGTTTTAGCGTGAGCCTTTGCATACAGAAGCAAATATGCATTTGAAACCTTCAACCTGAACCTCCATCGATGCCAGGTTATTATCATGTTGGTGTTTTTCCTACATCTCTGAATTTTAACCCTTGTGCCCCCTTAAGTGAATAATACCTAATTGCTCCTTCTGACCATCATTTTTTATTTCATTTTGTTTAACCTATTCCTTCACTTTTCTTTTATGTTTTAATAACATTGTATTGAATTAATTTAGGTCATTATGAATTTAAACATTAACCCATTACATGCCAGTTTTTATCATATACAACTCATTCGAATTTGTAAAAAAAAAAAATATATATATATATTTATATACTGAAACATTTTCAACATACAAACAGATAATTACATTGACTATAATTATCCCCTCGTCTCACAGGGGTCATTTAAAACCCAGTACATTGATTTTGGTGCCTCGTGTTATTTTGGTGCAATATGAGATTTAAGGCTCTTATTTGCTCCTATAACTAAAATATGGTCATGCCTCTTTCCCCTCGTGAAATTTTGTTTGTTTTTTCATCAATCCTACTGTTTTTTTGTTCCAGTGTTTATATTAAAATGTTTAAATGATTATTTAATCTA
The DNA here is from genome assembly GCA_020745685.1 of Tautogolabrus adspersus. NCBI lineage: Eukaryota > Metazoa > Chordata > Actinopteri > Labriformes > Labridae > Tautogolabrus > Tautogolabrus adspersus. Next base: position 10,562,218 of record CM036537.1, on the reverse strand, counting down.
ATATTATCCCTTTATATTTAATTATTGTAAATATGTTTGTTTTTAACTTTTTGCTTTTTTTTCTGATTTTATTCCTCTGTTTCGAGCTGCTGTAACAACCACACTTCCCCCAATGTCGGATCAATTAAGTTGATCTTACTTATCTTGTTTTTCAGGCCATTTTGTGTAATATACCACTAATTCACAGAACAAAAACTTATATTTAGAGTGTTCAACATATTTCTACTATTATTATCCCAGTCTGACATGAGTCACTGAAAACCCAAAACATTGATTTTGGTGTATTATCCATTAATTTATTAAGGGTCAATGTCGGATTAAAGAAAAGTTATTTAATTTATTTATATATAAATATGGTCATGCCAGCCTCCCCTTAAATTCTACATTTTTGATAAATGCCTCCAGCGTTTGTGTCATTCTTCTTATTGACATAATGATTCAATCAAATAGTAACCATGCCATTTTGTTTCATATAACACTAATTAATAGTCAGGGGAACTTGTTAATGGGCAAGGGGGAAGTTCATGTTTATTTGTGGAGGGAATTGAACTACTCTTTACAATGTAAATGTGAAAGACACATACATGTTTTATTTAATTAAAAAAGTAAAATAAATTACATTTTATTTATTAATCCCAAAAATGTAAGGTTGCAGTTTGTGTTATTGAGAGACATGCGACCGACACACACATAGGCCCAAAAATACTCAAATGCACAAACAGGAACTATGACCATGGGTTAATGGAGCGCCCCCTATGTACTGATGTACATACGAGCATCAGAGCAATCAAAAACTGCCATTGGAAATCAACCCGTTTCCTGGCCTGTGCATTAATGCATGTGTTAAAGCCTTCTCCACTATAACAACAAAGGGACTAGAATCAAGAATCTCCTTCATTAACCTTCATTTCAAGGAAGATTTAAACATGTGGATTCAATGGAAGTCAATCTGCCAAATTTTGGTCTAAGGGGAGTCAACTGTATTTATTTTTTTTATCACATTGAAAGGTTTTGTAATAACAATTAATTAGAAATCTAATATTCATTAAAAAAAATACCCATCTCTACCAAATATAAAGGATGGGGAATGATCATGGCCCAAAATAATGCAGAAAATAAAACGCAAATGAGCAAAAAATGGTCAAGAAGGGCACCAGGGTTAAGCAGTATCGAAAAAAAAACCAAAACATTTTACTTCATGTATAGACTTAGAAACATGCCGCCACATGTTACACCGGTTTTAATTGACCTACCACCCACTGAGTCTCCATCCTTACTGTCGCTGCAGTGTGACACTGCACTGCAGGGTGGTTCAGAGCCATTTGAGTCGCGAGATTAGTTTAGCAAGGATGAAGCAGAGGTGGAAGAGGCATTGAAGAGTAACACATTAGGAGACTTTAATGTTTTGATCAACACTAAATAGTTCTATATTGCAGTATAGCCTATTTGTACTACTGTGGTATTTCTCCTTTCATCATTGACACACCTGCAAACTGTCATTCTTCACGATGAGTTCATGTGGAAAAGAAGATAATTCTATAAAATGATTGTGCATTTAACTTTTCCAACTGCAAAAAGTGAACACCAAAGCAAATAAGGCTACGGCATCTTAATAAACTTTTCAAAGGTTTGTCTCTTTGTAATAAATTCAGATTTTGATTTGAATGATGTACAATATGTTTTTCATCTATCTTTAGTCAAAAATAAGTTTCCAGCCTGTGAATCTAATTATACACCAAAGAAAATTTGGTTGGGTATTAGCATTATCCTCTCAAAAGACAGAAAAATAGCATTTAAAAAAACCTTTATGTAACCGAGTGTTTCCCCTTTCTTTTGTTTTTGCCCTTTTATTAATACTCTTCATTTCTTTGCTGGCAGTCCAATATAGTGTCTGGACTTCGCCAAGTCAGCTTAAAACATTAATGCAGTTCACAGCACAGGTATTGGTGGAATAATAGCTGACTTTATATTTCCTTTGCACTTTGCAGCATATTTGAACTTTTTCTGCATTACACAAAAAAAAAGCTGCTGTACAAATGCACTCTTCTTTATTTATCAGTGTATAACAGAACCGGATGATAAACGGTGTGAAATTTGTAAAGGAGCTTTGACATCACATTTATCAGATTTAGTTTATGAATCACCATCAGCGGCCCTCCTTACATTATGTTTGCATGACATAAAGGCATATCTGTCTAAAATATATACACTTAATTACTCACACATAGATTTTGTGCATCTGTGCAGATAATGTGCACAGTTGTTAAGAAGCATAAACAAACACAGCAGTGGAAGTCTCTGTCTCCTGTCTCTCTCTCTCATGCCAACATGCCAACTGCCTTGTCTGCCTGTCCATCATGCAGGGAGGAAGATGATTGGCCACCCAGGACTTCCCCTCATAACAACAGCCTCTGCATGGTAACTGTTACTGTGGAGAGAAAATTACCAAACCCACAAGATACATCCTGCTAAAAATAGCTGCCATCAAAACTCCCTGCTGCTTGTTGCACCCTGTGTGTTTTTGAGTGTGTGGGTTGGTGGGTGTGGGTGTGGGTATATGTGTATCGGTTTGGGAGACAAACACAAATATCGAGAGCAGGAGAATAGGGCAATAGATGACAAAATGAATGATTGACTGACAGACCGACTGGCATCCTCAATGGCTGACTGATTGTGTGATTGATTAACTTACCACCTCCTGTCTTCACTAAATAAGCAGCATAAATCAGCTCTGCAGCATCAGAAGAAGAAGAAATGCTTTGAAAGGCTCTGCTAGGCCAATGGGTATTTCTGGCTGTTCAAGACAGATAAAGTTACTGACACATTACCTCCAACCAATCACGTGATGGCAACTCCACATCAAAAATGCATATAGCCAAAACCCAAGATGGGAGTGTGTGAGAGAGAGAGCCAGGGAACCCAGTGGTCACACTGATGTGTAGGAGGATGAACTCCTTTGATGTGCTCACATTTACAGATATGACCCAGGGGCCAATATTGTATTTAGGTACCTGCAACCATATTGAGTTGCATGGGAGGAATGCTCAAATATAAAAATGCTGTGTGTGTCTGTGCACAACCATGTGTGTATTTGTCTGTGTCTAAACTCCACTGCCTGGCTTAAAGCTTTCCTTTCTGAAGTTGCTTTCAGTGGCAGATACTGTACAGTAGGTATTATCATTTACAAAAGCTGGTTTATACCTGCAGACAAAACGGCCAAAACTCTGAAATCAGAAGACAAACTTTATATATATATATATATATACAGTGTATTTAGGGGAGCGATAGAGACACATAATACACACACACACACACACACATAGACCACTTACACACATGAATACAAACATGACCTATATGGACATGTGTTAAAAGAGAGATGTCAGGGTGAGGGGGTTGCACACATAGGGCACCTACGCTTTTTAGGTTAGGTGCCTTGCTCAAGGGAACCTTGGCAGTGCTTCAGAAGTAAACTGGCACCTCTCCAGCAACCAGATCAATTTCAGAACCTTGGTCCCTACCAGGACTTGAATAGGCAACCCCCTCCTGTTCCCAGCCCAAGTCTCTGCAGACTTGACTGTTGTGCTATGATCAACATTTTGAGTTGAAAGTGTTGTTTTTTGCATAGCAGAGTGGCTTTATGAAAATAAACCGAAGGGGACAAATCGACCCAATGTTAAGGGTTTGTGGGATGTGTGGAATGCAAGCGTTGCAAAGTGTTACATCAGAACCATGTAAAATATTTGAGAGTTCAAGTTCACAACTTTTTTTTTTCCATTTTTGCATCTTAGAGATAAACAGGGCCAAAAGCCATAGTGGTGAACAAGCACAGGAAAATCTACATTCAAAAACAACCAAATTACAGAGTAAGTGAGTGTCTTGGGGATGTTGTGTGTTTTATTTATTTTCTCTATCTTTTGCCAGCAGTTAGGTCCATGATTGCCCTGCTAGAATGATCTCTTTTACACTCCGAGGGAGCCTTGAGAACTTCATCAACACGCACTGCCAATAAAAATAGGCCTCTTCAAATGAAGTATGTCATACCAACAATTCCCCACTCTACTTTCTCTGAGTGCACACACGGACAAACGAGCACAAACACGTTTTGTCAGCACAATATCAATACGTATTGGCATGCTGCTGTTGTGTCCTGCCATCTTTGCTATATTCCCCGCTCTCAGAAAAACTGCAGCATATTCTGCCAGCTGGAAGCCTTAGTGATTATTTAACTGCTCTTGGCTTAGCTTGGCAGCCCGCGATGGGAGGATGAGGGAGGAGAGGAGACGAAAGAGGGAGGAGAAGAGGGGAATTAACAAGGGATGAGGTGCTGTGGAGTACACGTGTGTTTGTGTGTGTGTGCGCGTGCACATATGTTTGTCAATGCTCTAAAAGCATTAATGTGTGAAAATTCACTAAGAGCATCCCTGAGCCGATTTTAGAGTGTCAGATCCGCTTCCCGACCATGTGCATGCAAGTTCTCCTTCAATTGGGAATGCTGTGACAGTGAATCCGGCTATATGGATCAGTCTCTAACATGCAGGATTTTTTTCCTGCTAGCCTTTTTTCCCGACTCTCTGGTTTACCCTTCTTAAAAGATAATACCGTATAATAATTAGTGAGGATACCGTACTGGATCGAGAGACTCGTCGTAGGAACCATGAATGAAACCTCTCAATATGATAAGAATAGTAACAATTGAATTAGTCCGCAGAAACATATAATCCTTGATATCCAGGTTTGGCTGCTGCACACACTATTGATGTGTTATTGCTTCATCACCATGAAGAATTCTCCAAATGATATTTCAGTGACTGACATTTTGAACTTATCCTAAAAATGAATATACAGAGCATTTACTGAGAAGAAACTGGGAAGAAAATAAGTTCTATGGTTGAGAACTATTTAATGAAAACACAAAAAAATTTCCAGGCAAATGGGTCCCCTAAGGGGACATGGGAGAAAACAAGAATTGATGGGTGGACAAAAAAAAAAAAAGATAAATACTTTTGCGTTCCCTTGCTGTAAGTGAGTTCTACAATTCACTTAGCAGACGCTTTTATCCAAAGCGACGTACATCAGAGACAAAGCACAACATTGACGGCTGTTCATTAAAGTCGTAGGTATTCTTCAAAGAGCTGGGTCTTTACCTTTTTTTAAAAAGTGCAAAGGGACTCTGCAGATTGCATGGAGTTTGGAAGTTCGTTCCACCACCGGAGGGGAACGGAATAGAAAAGTCTAGTTAGCGTCTTAGGGCCCTGTTGTGAAGGTTGGATCAGACGCCTTTCATTGGCAGAGCGTAGTGGGCGGGAGGGAGTGTAGACCTGGATTATAGAGTTTAGGTTAGGAGCTGTTTTTGTCGCTGTTTTGTAAGCGAGCAGCAGAGTTTTAAATTTGTTAGGTAGGTTGAAGACCAGTCCTGCTGCTGCATTTTGTATCATCTGCAGGGGTTTGATAGTGCATGTAGGAAGGCCTGCCAGTAAAGAGTTGCAATAGTCAATGCGTGATATCACAAGAGCCTGTACCAGGAGCTGTGTAGCATGTTCTGATAGGTAAGGTCTGATCTTCCTGATGTTGTACAGGGCAAATCGACATGATCGGGCAATCGAGGCCACTTGAACCTTAAATGTTAGCTGGTCATCAATCATGACACCCAGATTCTGGGCAGACTTTGTTGGTATGAGTTTGGTTGTACCAAGCTGGATATTAATCTTTTGTTGCATAGTGGGACTGGCTGGGATGACAAGGAGCTCAGTCTTTGAAAGGTTGAGTTGAAGGTGGCGTTCATTCATCCATTTAGAGATATCAGCAAGGTATGATGAGATTCTTGCTGAGACTGTAACATCGTCTGGCGGGAATGACAGGAAGAGCTGGGTATCGTCAGCATAGCAGTGGTATGAGAAGCCATTAGAGTGAATTATTGAACCAAATGAGCTTGTGTATATGGAGAATACATACCAAAGGAATACATTCAATAATTAATGCAGGCATACCATGGTAGTGTTGTAGTACTCGAAATCGGTCTTGGTCTTGATACCACTTTTTGAAGGTCTCAGTCTCATCTCGGAATCAAAATCATTCTTACTCGGTCTTCTCTCGGTCTGGGACTGGGAGGACTGCGGTTTGTTAATCAAGACCGGTCAAGACCACCACTGAAAGGCCGTTTTTACACATCATACTGTAAGAAAAATGTACCAGTAGAATTAAAATCCAACTGTCATCCTTGCTCATGAGCTTTGGGTAAGAACTCAAAGATTGAGATTGAGGATACAAATGACTAAGTTAAGCTTTATTATTTTGGGTAGCCAGGCTCAACATAAAAGAAAAACAAAGGAGCTCAACATTTCAGATGGAGCTTGTAATTTGACCTCTGTGTTGTTTTGTGTTAGGAGCAAGTTAAGGTGGTTAGGGTTCTGATCAAGGTGCCCTCACTTTAGGGATATATTGGGCATGTCCAACTATAAGTAGAATCCTGCTTTAGACCAAACATGCCTAACCTTACTTTGGAACGACTTGGGATATGCAAGGGATGAGATGTGGGCACTATTTTGCTTAGATTGCAGAAATGTGATTGACGTAAATAGTCAGCTGCACACTTACAATCAACAGTATTGCAGTTGATGTAAATGAATCATATGTCCCTGCAATGACATATCTTACAACAACCATAGAGAAATGTGAGTCATTTATTTCTCTCCGCTTTGCTATAGAGTTCATTATCCTTCAAATGTGTTTATACCATTTATTAAATGAAGCAAAACAGAAATGTATGCAGATATGTTATGCCGAAGAATCAAAATAGGTAAACACTGAGTAGAGAAAATAACTGTTATTTAAAGCCTTTACCACTAGGAATATGAGAAAGTGTGTTTGAGTTGGGTTGAGCTGTATTTATGAGAGCCTTTTCTCGACAACCCTTTGTTCATGCAAAGGTATTTTGGATTGTGAGAACTGTGTTTTGGCCCGTCCTCACAGTGACCTTTCATAGCTGATTTTAGGGTTAGTGGTTGATATGGTGAGCCTCAAAGGAATGACCAGCTCTATTCTGTGTTCTCCAAAATAAGAAAAAACCACAGTGTGTTTATTTTTCTTTGTATGGGTGTGTATGGCTGTGTTTGAAGATATAAAACAGTAAATAGGACATTTAAACCACAGTGGGGATGTCTGTAAATACCGTCTTGCTGAATCAGGACCTCTGAGTAAAGATGTTGTTGTCTGGGACTGTGTGTGTGTCAGTGCGTCAGTGTGTGTCTGTGCGTCAGTGTGTGTCTGCGTGTGTGTGCGTGTGTGTGTGTGTGCGTGTGCGTGTGTGTGTGTGTGCGTGTGTGTGTGTGTGTGTTTCAGTGTGTCTGTGAGTGTTGGCACCTGTGCATGCATGTGTATTTGTGTCACAACAGCCTCAGCGGAGCTCAGTCTTTGAACTCAAGCTGCACTTTTGACGCGCATGCATGCACTTGTGTACACGTTTGCACATGGGGGGTTAAACAAAAGCAGTGACTATTCCTGTGACACACATAAACATGTGTGTTAATGTCTCAGTGAAACATTTAGCTAACTGCACAAAAAAAAAATGTCTTTGCTGAATCAACAATGTGCAAAACAGTCCCAGCTCCATCTCTCTACTGCTGCTTTCTTTTGTCCTCTGCCATTATTTTCTGAATGCTAAAAAGCATCATTCATTTTCAAAACCACTCAAAATTGAATTTTCCCGACAATTTATTCAAATGATATACAGACGGAGAACTGCACTCTTTTACAGTATAATGACTTCCTCTCTACGGCCATTGGTCACTATAATGATTTTACATTATGTAACCATGAGGATCTTGTATATACATATCCCATACAAATGACCGTATTATAGAATATTCCAATAATGTTATAATACCATCCATTATAGGACTTTATGACCCCAGGCGCTATAAAAAACTAAATTGGTCTTAAAGCTGCAAAAAGTGACAAGCAGTTAACTCGACCGTGAAGTCAGTTCCTAGTGTAGATGGACATGAAGGCAGATGAAAAGTTATACAGTCGTACAAGAAAAGAGAGATGAATGTGCCAACACTTCATTTAAATCTGGGCTTGGATTTGATATCTCAAATCCATTATTCTTTTTCTTCCATGCTTCCAGCTTTTTAATGAGCGTCTTTATTCTGCACGTTTCTGTCTGAAGCTGTGCTCCAAGCGACAGCTATCTTTACACTCCAGTACACATTATAAAGCCAACGCCCTCTCGTCCTCATTCTCTCTTGCTCCTCACTTCCTCAGACAGTTGCCGAGTCCGTGTCTGTCCAATTTGCGAGCTACTCTAAGTGATTCGTCCCTGCCTCTTGCCAATGTTAATTTTTTTTCCCTTACCCATAAGGCCATCTGTTTGTCTCTTCTGACACTCCACCTGCTCTCATGTTTTACTTTCTAAACTTTTCATCTTAATTTTAGCCGTCTGCATATCTGCTTTTAGTCCTTTGTGGCTACATACTTATACTCATGGTAATTTCACATCATGAATGCCTGCAAGTTTGTGAAGTCTTTTATTTTTAGTTGTCTGTTTTCTGCAAATTTTCTTTTCTCTAGCCTTGAACTAAACACTGTGAGAAACATTTTAAAAAAATATCAAGGGACAAAAAATATGCTGAGTGCTTTTTCTCAATCCAGTAAAGTTATGGTAATGCTTTCCCAGTTCAGCTTATGCGAGTCGTGATTGCAATCCAAACCATAATCATTGTTATTTTTCTTCTCTTTGCAGTCATACAAATATCTCAGATAAGCGCAGTAAAGGAAGACAGATTGATGTGAAAAGTGTAAACTTACTTTGTCAGATGATTCAAAGGATGCTACAGTATGTGTGTAGAAAGTCTAAATCAACAAATGCAGCATGAAATACAGAACAAGATACAATATCTGTGTGACTTTGTTGTTTCTCAACCAACATCTGGGTTCACTTAAGAAACTCTTTTTTCTGACAATAATTTCAAAGCTTATATAAGCCACATCTCTAAATAAACAAATGCTCCTACCTGTCATTTTAAAGTGTGTTCTATTAACAAATCACAGCTACTTACCATGCGTCTAAGCAGCTCCACTCTCTGAGATTTGTTTTTGTCTCTTTTGGCTTGTTGCTTTGCTTTTTCCAGCCCACAACTTCTTTGTTCTGACCAAACAGCAGACATATGTTGAATGCTTTATTTCACCAGAACAGAAATTAAGCACAAGGAGAGTGATACAAACTAAGGCTTGAAGGGTTTTTCGATGTTTTTTGAAACAAAATATTCCTCAGATGTTATGGATTGTGGGAATTGATTCAAGAGGGTGGGGGCTAAAAAAGCAGTCACCTTTAGTTTTAAAATTAGAGCATGGGATTGAAAGAAGGGCGAGATGAGATGATTTAGGTGGACGAGGGGTAGAATATGGAACAAGGGGGTCAGACGAGGTCAAGTATTGCTTATGTAAGTCATAGGAGCTTATAGTTTATTGGAAATGTTACAGGAAGCCAAAGAAGAGAGAACAGGGGAGATATGGGACTGATGGCTGGTTTAAGTTAATAATCTAGCAGCTGCATTTTGAACTGTAAACGGTTTACTGAGATAAATATTTGCTTCAATTCCACGAAATATCACCAACAAAACGTGCAAACACTGGAAAGAACCCTACTGGCATCAGCAGTGGCTCTACACCTAGAAATTGTACCCTCAAAAAGACGAGTCAGACAAGTGTCTCCTCTGGCATTGTTGTTGACAAAGCTGATATCAGAAGGCCCGCACCATCTTGATTCTGATTGGTCGGTGAGGGAGAAGTGACAGTGACGAGCGCCGCGCTGTTCAAAAGCTGAACTGTTTTCAACTCAGAGAGCTGTGAGTGCAGAGACAAAAAAAACAGATGACGACGAGGGCGTTCACTGAGCGCTGAAAACGCTACACTACATCGGTTTTGAATTGAAAATGAGCGCTGCCAGCCAAAAAACGCTGTCTGTGGACACAGGCCCTAAGAGTATCATTAGTGACTCTTAGTGAGGCTGTCTCAGTGCTTTGTTTATTATAAAAACTAGATTGGAACTTACCAAAGATGTAATGAAAAGCACTTAAAGCAGACCTTGGACAAAATGAACATTTACTGCAGCAAACAGTTTGAGTTGAAATCTACATCTCACAGTTGGGATCCAGTTTGATGTTGATTCCCTGAACAGAAAAGGCTGTTTGTTCCCAGAGATGACTTAGGGAAGGGCACCTTACAATCTCCATGAAATGCTCCGTGTTACAGAGCCTGAAACTCTTAAGTGGGACCACGAGGTCACCTGGGGAGCCTGGTTGATTAAACATTTATAGATATGTGTTTAAGATTAGCAATTTCAATAAAATGATCATAACTGAGCATATTTTTCATAACGGGACGCTGATGTGATCTTGTTGGTTTTCCGTCTAAGAGCTTCATTGCTCCATCGTGTGTCATCATCAGAGCTTGATTGTTGTGGGCGCTGCTTTTGTCCAGGCAGGTACCCGCTAACTTAAAAAAAAAAAAAAAACATTGATTATTGTGTCTTTGAGAGATATACAACAGATAACTTTTTCTGCTTTGGTAAGTTCCACTTTAATTAAAAAAAACTGTCACAAGTTGAAACAGGTGAATCCCTTGTGCATGTCATTTATCATACAGAGTAGAAGAGACACATTTTCCTTCTTTTTTTCCTTGTTCTTGTCTGACATTTTATATTTTTGCTTGCCTTACATCTCTTTGTTCTCCACCATCCTCCCCCCTGGTCCTTATTTCTCCTCTAATCTTGATTATTAGTCAGAGTCCTCGGGGCCTCGGGGTCAGTTTGGTCTGTCTGTTCTCTCATTCTCTATTTCCTGCTCTCTTGCACTCCCCCACCTGTCATTCCCTGTTTTTAATCTCATTCTGCTTCCTCCATTTCCTTTACTTCCTCTCGTTCTCTAGAACCTTCATGTCTTTTTCATTTTCCATAATTACTAATAGTTCTGAGGTCACATTGCTATCGTGACTATCAGGATGTTCTCTCAGGATATTCTCTTTTGTCACTACATCTTTCTCTCTTCCTGTTTCGCTGAACTCCTTCACCTATCCCCTATCCCCTTTCCACACCCACAACCCTAATTTGTTTCTCCACTCAATTCGTGCACCCTTGCCGCCCCTACCCACGAGCTACACACGCATACATGCGCACACACTTTTCTCTGTTATGTCGATTAGTCAGAGCTGAAGGCCTGGAGTCTCAGGCTGATGGACACATTTGTCTGCTCAGCAATCTGCTGCTGTGCCAGAGGAAGCACAACACGCACACACACGCACACACACACACACACACACACACACACACACACACACGCACGAACGCACACACACCCATTCCGTCAATCTGCACCTATGTTGAAGATGAACCCACCATAACTAATGCCTGAGGTAACCTACTTTTGATACACACAGACACACACATTCATGCACACACACACACATTATAGATCCGTGTAGACTAGAGTGAGGCTGGCAGTAAGAGCAGACACAGGCTGTCTTTTCTATTAAATCTTCGATCAAACAGTTATCTAGTTGAAGAACGTTTTTTCTAGCCACTAGTCATAAACCCTGACAGCTTTAATGTGTCTGAACTAAATAATAAACACATTTAATTTTTTCTAAAAACTTGAAATACAAAAAGATATATATTTTTGGAGGAGTCGATAGCCCTCATATTGCTCATGAAGGTGAACATTCTATTTCAGCCCATTTTCTTTGGTCTGCAAATATTTGTTTACTAGAAAAAAATGCTTATAAGAATTGCCAGTTCTTGGTTTCAACCAGAAACAGAAAAAAATGATTGCCAACCCAGAAGCTTCCTTTTGAAAAAACACGATGATCCATATGCTCAATCTCAAACTAGTGACATGTGTTTTTTGTTTCTTCTACCACATACAATATATGGAGCCAAAATACGAAGAAAAACAAATATCAACACAAACAGTATAAAGTCTGCGGCCATGTTGATTACCTCAAACAATTTTATATTTCAATGTAATTCACAAACATCTTAAACACATACAGTTGTGGCATTCAAGAACTGAACTCCTGTGAGCGAGAGGTCACATCTCCTTGAGGTGTTCCCCCTCCTTAAAAAGATGCATTCGGATGATACTCTTGAGGGTTTGATCTTATCGGCAGAGGCTCTGTCGAAAAAAAACAGCTAGCAGCCAATGTTTACCTGTTACAAAATAGCTAGACTTTACGTTTACTGTAGCTCACTGCTTACTTAAGCGCTTTGATAGTGGGAAAAATAGCATGAAATTAAAGTGTCACAAGTCACATTGTAATTCAAAGTTAGGGAGGTGTGTGTGTGTGTGTGTGTGTGTGTGTGTGTGTGTGTGTGTGTGTGTGTGGGGGGGGGGGGGGGGGGGGGGTCTCCTTGGTGATACATCTAGACTAAACCAAAGGTTTCTGAGGGAGCAGTGCACAGACTCTACAACACGTTGCAGAAACTGGATCTGTTTTACCTTAAGCACGATCTGACGAAAACAAACGCAACTACCATCAGAAGATCAATAAACCAAGATTATTCCCTAAGAGATAGACACGCACCTTCCTCACAGATACACATTTTGTTAAATACACAATGCAAGACTCCAATCAGCTGAAGTACTGTCAACAGAGGGCTGTCTTGGTGATTTTGAAAGAGGGCTACACATTCTGCACCACTTTCCATGTGTTGAAAAAGGCCTAATGCTTTGGCTGTGTAAGAAATACTTAAGTATCAAGATGGATGGCGGTAACAGAAGGTTGTATGTAATGTGACGGACAGAAGATTTTCAAACCCACAGTGATACACAGTGAGATTTTAGGTTAGAGGTGTTTTGCCTACTTTGGAATATCACACAAACAACAAATTGAGTACTGGTTTGGAGAAAGACGCTCTCCATTCCTCAGAGATGTCTGATCTAAATATTGGTGTAATGATGTAAACCCTTTCTGACACTGCAATGATTAAGATTAGACTGGGCCATTATTTTAAAGTTTCTAAACAGGATCTTGGGTGCTTAGCTTTGGGTGTTGAACTGACTAAATCTGACAAAAAAATGTTCTTATTAGTACCAAGTCCTTGGATTTTTTTAAAAGTTGGGGCCCATAAGTTGGTGCACATATGAAGAATGGAAATCCTTAGATCCTTTAACACGCTCAGCTTTCAGTAAGAAAGTCTTCAGTTACTCACGCAACCACGATTTATGCAACTCGAATCAATCCAGGAGCAGGTAGATGACACAGCAGCGGGCAGGATGCAGCAGGTAGCCTTCTGTGAAGATACGCAGCTCCGGCACACAGGATCTGTCCACACTGGCAGTAGCAACAGTTGCTAACACACGCACACCAGCAAAGTCCCCGGTCTTCTACCGTCCTCGTGAAACTCTATCCGTCGGTCACAGCAGACTGTCCATCACGAACACGGTGCTAGCTTAAAACGTCCACGCTTAAAGTCCAAACTTACACGTGTTCAAAGCGAATGAAAACAACAAACGCAGATAGCATGCTACACTTTCACTTTCCACTGAAAGAAAATAAATGAGTCCTTCACTGTGTTACACACAACTTGTAACTTCGAAATAATGTTTACTCCGGACTATAACAACGGCATTAACGAGACAATGTTTTCCTTCTTGGAATTTACACAGTTTATCCCGCTAACCGCACAGTGCTCGTCTCTCCCCACGACTGTAGCGGAACGGTCTTCCTGACCTGTCTAACCTCCTCTCCCCCCATAGTTATTTCTGATTGGCTAAGACATACAACTTTCCCAGAGACTGATTGGCTTAGAGTACATCAATTAAAACAAAATGAAAATACATTGGCTGAGTAAACAGGAAGTTACAGCAAACAAACAATTGTGGGTAATAGAGTTTTCATAGAATACACTTGTATATGCGATAAAACACTCTTTTTAATGAACCATATTTTGTAGGTCCCTACATGTAGAATTTTTACCCAGCAGGGTAAGGACCCCAAACAAACATGAAAGCTCAGGAAGAAATTATTAAGGGCTTAAAAGAAGTTTTTCATGTCACATTTTAATTAATCCCTATACTGTTCATATTTGATGCCTTTACAGAATGGTTTACTCATATCTATACCAATTTTTTAATTACAGATTTATAATGTATAAATAGTCTATTTGGCATTAATAAATGGATGATTCATCCTTATTTATGTTTCAGAGAGCAGGGAGAGTGTAATTTATTTAGGTTTAAACCACTCCTTTTTGAGAAAACATTCATTTTCACACACAATTACACATCCTATTTCACCAAAGACTTGAAAACAACCTTAAAGCTAGGGTTGGTAATTTTCGAAAACTAGCATGATTTTGAAAGTAGCATTCTCTCCGTGCTCCCTCTTCACCCACCCCCTCCCCTCTGTGCTCCCTCAAAAGCCGCGCCCCTCACTTACATGCACTAGCGCCATTGGTCCAGAAGCGGATTTCATGCTCATGCTTTGAGTGTGGGCTCGTGCATGCATGGGGTAGAGAACGAGCAGGGAGACAGGGAGGCATGATTGGTTTATAAAACTCGAACCGAGTGCAGACATTGGTCGAAGTTTTTACGAGTTTACAACTGCTACAGATGACGGGTTTTCTTTGTTTCTTTTTCAGAGCACATGAATTATTATTTTCTGTCAAGACCTAAAGACAGTTTCAACCAAAATCTTAAAAAGTGTATCTGGAGGAAATTACCTACCCTACCTTTAATTATTAAAATATTTTTTTCTGAAACTGTAAATAGCACGGACATTCTGAAACTGTTGGTGAGTCTTGGTATGAAAGTAAAGCAATTGTCTTTATTGCATTATTTCAGAACATTCTCTTCAGTGTTTTGTTCTAAGCATGTACCTTCAAAATATGTAACTCTTTTTAAAAATGTTACTCTTTTATATAGGCACTCTATATCCCTCGGTGGGGAACGCTGCACACAGGCATGTTATGTCTGTTTTATTTGTACCTTCACAGAGCTTCATCTTATTCTTATTTATCATTTTAATTTTTTTGATTATTGAATGTAAAATTGTCAAACTTTATTATAATAAGTTAGCTTTAAAATGTTTAAATTCATTTTAAACGTAGTTGTTCAAATTTGACCTCAAGATGTCATTTTTATTAACTCAGTAATGAACACTTTAGGGCTCCATAGCAACAGCACACTGCTGTTGGTCTCACCACTTCCCTCTGGGGGTTCTTTTCTGGCTGTAAAAAATAGCAACCTTTGAAGAAATCCTAAGCTAGGAAAAGTCTGGAAACAAGTCATTTGAGACACATTATTATACTCTCCCATACCTACTCACTTCTACAACATTTTAGAAAGACTCTGCTGCTGCTGCAGCAGCTACTGCAGTGCTACTGATTGATAGAAGCAAGATAGGGGACTGTTTGATGGCTACCACCGTGCATTGATACATCCACAATATCTCCTGGGAGTCTACTTTTACAGTGCAGATGACTAGTTAGAATAACACACAGGAAACCGAGATGATCCAGCCAGTTACTATTGACAAGTTTCCCATCTTTTCTCATGGAGTCAGTTTGGGGAAGAGATGATTTGGAATAGTAAAATAAAGAAAAAAAAATAAAGGAAGTAGAAAATCAAACACCCTGGCTATGTGTGATGAACGTCTGCCTTGGTTGAACGTCTTCCCCAGTCCATCCCAAGAGGAGTGGGGGATGAGCGGAGCAGAGGAGGTTTGTCTGAATCAACATGTTTTTTAAGAGGGATGTGAGAAACTGGGACAGTGGTGGCATCACTGATGTCCCTGGGCTCAGCGCGCTGAAAACACAGGACACACACACACACACACACACACACACACACACACACACAGAAATGCAAGCGCGAACAAACACACATTTACACACGAAGAGATTACTGCGCCCTTGGGGAGCCCCGCTTTCAAAGTGCTTTCAAATGGAGCCGTGCCAAATCTCCATACATTATAGTCAGGATTTATATAAAAAGGCTGTATTTGCGTAAATGTAGTCACATAGGGCCACAAACAGAGAGAATATTCAAATGCCTGACTTGTTAGTTTCTTTGGCATACACACAGCCACACACATGGACATGCACTCACCTATGAACCAATATAAGCACAACCGTTAAACACTCACTAAAGCACATTTTAAGTACATTTGCTAGTGAAAATTCATAGGATGTCATCATTTTTACATACAACTATTGGACCACATTTTTGGATTGCCATTGGATTGCTTTAAGATCCGAGGACAAAATCAGGTCTAATAGTTGCCTGATTGCATTAGATATGCAAATGCTGCCCAGCTGGAACGAATCCTGTCACACCTGTGGGTCCTTGAGGGCCCTGCAGCGACAAACCAGAAAGGTATGATTATAATGATGTGCTCATATAAAGGAGACTCTGTAATTGTAGTTAATCTACATCACATGTTCATGAAATGGTACATTTGCCTATTTTATATTTAAAAAATTGCCTTGGGAAGAATGTTTTTTTAATCAGTAATGGATGGCTTTAAGAACTTCAGTTGAAGATTGTAAGAAAAACAACATTTGTGTTAATCCCTTATGTAGCATACTGTTTGTGTGTACGTCTTAAAACATGAGGATGACTCGTAGATTTGACAGCATGTATGGAAACACATTTTACCGCAATTGGGAACATGGCACACACACTCAGGCTACTTAATAAGGTAACGGAGGGGGGAAAGGATCATGCCGAGTTTAGATATATCTCCAAATACAGTTTGAAGATTGTTTTAATGAGAAAACAGCAATTTATTAGAAGTTGACACTGCTACACATTTGGTGATTCCTCTTCTGCATCCAATTACTACATACCAATTAAATACAACCAGTTTTGTCTCTGTGCTGTCCATACTAGTGTTGTATTACTATTTGTTCCTTGGCACGATGTCATTATATTTGAGGGTATTCAATTTAGTAAAAAAAAAACATTTTAGGAGAAAGGCTGTAAATCTTGCAAAAATATTGGAATAGTTAAATTGGAAACGATGCTCACGAATTCATGAAAATATAAACTTCCTTATACTCTGGGGTTATTAATGAAGAATTTCAAGAAAAAATATGAAATGATCTGATATTTAAGTCACGCATTAAAGGGGACATATTATCCACTTTTCCAGTGTTTTTGAACATATATTTGTGTCTATTGGCCCACAAAATTTGAAATAAATCCATCCAGTCCTTTGTTTGTGGTCTGCATAAGTCTTACCACAAAGAGAAAAGTGCTCCGTTTCAAATGTTCTCAGTTTGTGACATCACAAGCTGGATTCTGGTAAAAAAAAAAAAAACTCCTTTCCCCTGGTATCTCCACCCATGGACTCCACCCCCAGCCTAGAGCAAAACTTTTGCGCAGGTCTGCCATTTTTATTCTCGCTACAGAGGAGTGATGTCTACCGGGAAAACTCAGGGGGGGGGCTCATTGCATTTAAAGAGACACACACACAAAAACGGAGCGCTCTGAGAGAGCTGGTTTATACAGGGTCACAAACCTCCTCTGGTGCTTGATTCATGTTATATTTTGACCAAAGCACAGCACAGATGTTTCATTTAGACCACAGGGGACTGTTTGAAAAGGTGGAAAAGGGGTATAATATGTCCCCTTTAACAAGTTGAATTTCTCGATTTGATTGTACATTACAGGCCTGAACTGTCTCATTGGCTTAATGTCATGCTCAAGGTTTTCCAGACAGCTAGACAATACACTAGCCATTTGATCTCATAAATTGTCTCATTAACAGTTATTTAATTAGAATCGTGGACAATGAGGAGTCAGTGGGAACAGACTAAAGAATCAGATCAGCATCCCTGAAGGAATCACAAACCCTGAAACCAAAAAATGTCCTTAAATCACAATTGTCCAAAAATGTTGTAAGTTAATCCCAACACTTATTGCATGTTTTACAAAATAAAAAAAACTTTTGTCAAAGGGAACAGATTCACGTCCCATGAATTGCTCAAGAGTTCATTCCATAAAAAACACAATGTGTTTACAGAGACAGAGGCCAATATTAATTCCCCTAATGACACCATGTTCTTGCTGTCCTCTACACTGACTTTGTTTGCAGGTTCCAATCCTTCTTGTGTTTAACCAATCCCTCTGTCCTGCAGCATAACTTTAGACTGGATTGTAGTATGTATCAATGCACATGTGGGCAATGCCAACAAAACAGGAACTCATTCTGTAATTAAACTGCTTCATATGAAAACTGATAGTGTTGAAATACAACTGCTATCTTTTTTTAATACCTCAAAAACCACAATATATCCGGAGGTCTCTGAGTGCAACCGCATGGTTGTAAAACACAGTGCTGTTATGCCTCCCCCACTACTCCACCTCACAGACAACATGCGTTTGTTGACAAGCAGAGGGGCGGCATTGTGAGAAGCCAAAGATCCATGTTGACTGACAAGGCAAAATATGTCAGCGTCTACAGTTCAGCCCTTTGTAGAGGCCTTTGTAGAGACAACTTTGGGTTGTGAGATGGACTTATTTATTTATTTGTATGCAAGTCTGAGACATAACTTGGGTTAGAAGACTTTCTACACCTGGTAAAGCTGCTAAACAGGAGACAACGATGGCACAGATGACTAGCCAGCCTATCGTTAGATTACACTCTGTTATGAATAATATCTGCAGGGATGTACACTCTGCTTCTTCCTCTGTAACACTCTGTTTTTTCTCCTCTTAGCTTCATCCGTCCATGTTCTTTTCCGTCTCTTAGCCTCAGCTTAGCTCTTAGCCATTGTATCCATCAGTACCAAGACGGGCTAACTGGCTAATGCCAAAAAGCCGTACGGACTTCTCGTGAGATAACAGCAGCCAACTGTAATAGTGCCATAATCAGGCGACTTGGGGCGATGTGTTGACATGGGAGAGACGCTTTCTGCCTGTGGAAAGTTGTTGTACTATTAGATTGACTTTGAAACTAAGTTTTTAGACGGAAAAGTTACATAATGTTGCTATAAAAAAGGACAGTGTTCGAGAATGTATGTGTATTCTTTAATTTGTTTTGCAGCTTTGAAAAGATTGAATAATCACTTGATTACTTTGACTTATAGCAAGAGTGTTGCAGTTAAATTCCGTTTTTTTCATGCAAAAGTTGGAGCAAAAGCAAAATCACAGAAATAACATAAGAGACTTTATAGAGCCTGTTTAAATTGATCATTGAAATTGTACAGGGACAAGCTTACTTAAAGGGATACTTCACCCGTTGAAACATGAATCTGTATTGACATTGGGTCATATATGTAGTAGAAATGTGAAATACATTTTGAAATCGGTGCCTTCTTGACCGAGAAAAGGCAAAAAGTGTCTTTTTGCCTTTTCTCGGCAAAGACAACAACTCCCAGAATGCACAGCACCGCAGGACACTCCCGCTGAAGGAGAGGTGCATTCATGTGGTATCGGAAAAATGAGATTCCGAGTTGTAAAATGCACATGAAACACCTGCTCAAGTTGGTTTTGTGTTTTGTTAACATACTTTTTATTCATGCACGTATTGCACATCAACTTTTTGCTTAAATACAACATGACTATAAGATTTCTCCGAGTTGGGAAGTCGGAAGAACAACTTCCCAACTCGGAAACTTGGACCACCCGAGCAGCACCTGAATGCAGCATTACTCTCACAGCACAGCACCGACAACACAAGTCTGCCCCGGCTCCTTCTTCCTCTCACAGCCGCGGACCTAGCCAGCTAGGCTAACTAGCCTGCCTGTCGGCACCAGCAGCCAGCTCGCCGCTATATTGCGGCTTGTAGAAAGAACCACAAACATCCGATTCGTGCACAAAACCTTTAAAATCCCCTTCATCCATATCAGTTTGAAGTTGAAACATACTTTTTTCGCCATTCTCGGTTGTTATTAGCTTTCTCCATAGAGCCTGGTAGCATAGCTTTCAAGCAAGATGGCGGATGTTAAGTTTCGATTCTGGCAGTGAAGCCCCGCCCACTGATCTGTGATAGGTCTGTAGCTTCAGTGGTCGAAAACATGAGGAACTAGCAATGTAGTTTCACCCCTGCTAACCACAACAGCCGCAAGTGACGCAATATGACGATTTTTGCGTCACCTGCGGCAGCATCTCAGAAAAGAAAATACAGATTTTTTCCTGTCTCAGGGGGAAATGAGGGCTGGATGCAAGACCATTCAATAAAAACACAAGTTTACTACTGATACAAAGCTTAATGCAAATGGGTGAAGTATCCCTTTAACCATCTGTTCGTTCATTACTTCATCGATTTACTCTCTTGTGACTCAAAACAAAAGAAAAACCATGTTTAAAATTGATGGTCATATGCATACAGCTCTGTATTTGTACTCACTAAGGGAATGTCAGAAGCCATGGCAAATACAGTTTATGTTTTGTCTTTGGTATAACATACCTTTCAATAACTACACAGCTCAGTTAAATCCTCGACTCTTACACATAGCAATGTTTTTTTTTTCCCTGATGGCAGAGTTTTGCGGAATGTGGCTCTCATCACAGACTCTGGAGGACGAACTGTAATCATTTCAATCTGCAGAAAGAAGCCTGGTAAATATGACAGCAGGGGAAAAGAGTTGAAAGGCACAAAAACTGCAGGCTATGACAGAGAAGTCGAGAAAAAATGAAGATGGCACATGAAGCAAACACTTAACAGAACGTGGTATGGGATTCAGCAAAGTATGTAAAAGAAAAATGGATGTCAGCAGACTTACAGAACAATGTTTTGGGTTTTCCCCTTGTAACATCAGTCACCAACTGATTATCACTGGTAGTTAATCCAGTAATACATGTTGTGTATGCTTTTCACTCCTTGTTTTTTTCTACCAGAATAAACCTGCGCCTGTGAAAAACTCTCAAGCTGTGTGAATGCAACATGATGCATTCAGTTAACACCTGAAATGACTAGTTTAATGAGAATTTGGATCCATATTCAGAAACATTCAATGCACATCATGAATTATGTAGTTCCATTCAGAAGAAAAAATGGTATTGGTCCCTCTCTGTTTCACTGTGTACACCGTGCAGGCCTACATCCCCACATACAATCATATCATCAGCCCGACACCAGTCAGGCTTGAAATGGAGCCTGTTTTCCTCGCTCTCTTCTATTCTTTTAGATGAGTTGCATAGGTCTGTGTATAGTCAGTGTGAAATGAGTTGAGCTAAAGTGGTTTTGCTAGGGCAGCTACGCCTGAATCACAGAGAGAGAGAGAGAGAGAGAGAGAGAGAGAGAGAGAGAGAGAGAGAAATGAATGTCTTGGTATTCCACTTTGCTGACTGGAGAAAGGAAATACAAGAGTATGTATGCAGTCAAATGTGCATGTAGGCATGTGTGCATTTGATGTGAATGTATTATTATAGCAAATAAAATGTGACGTGCCCCACATCAGTGTCTCTCTCCTTTTTTTCCCCCTCTAAGAATATGTCTTAAACTAGCTGTGCAGTGAATGCAACACATTAGCAGCATAACAGCTCTAGGGCTTCAGTTCCTTTGTGACAACACTGAATCCCTCCAGCCACAAGACACATTTCACAACTACAATGTTCTTGTGAACATAGGTGCAACACTGACTACATTTACATGCACACCATATTCCTATTAAGGTCCATATTCTGGTTAAAGTAATATTCCGAAAAAGGTGTTTACATGCTCCGCAGAGTGCTAAGGCTACTGGAATGTTCCCGTTTACATGTTAATCAGCATATTCCGAATAAACCGTAGTAGTAATAGTAGTAGCGTCATGACAAGACGTCATCTAGGGGCGTAAACAAATCCTTGAAGTAGCACATTCAGGAGCATATTCCGAGTCACGCGTTTACATGACCCATTATTCGGGTTGATACAGGCATATGCCAGGGGTCTTATTCGGGTTTTTAATAATCGGAAAATGAGCTTAATCGGGTTATGACAATTGGAATAAGGTGTTTACATGACTCCTACGCAATCAGAATATTGACATTATTTCGATTAATACAGGAATATGGTGTGCATGTAAACGTAGTCAATGATTAAAAGCAGGACAAATTAATTATAAGGCATTCATTAGCCTTGCTAGTTGCTAGCACTTTTCGGCTGCACTTATGTACTTTCGTGCTTCGGGCTACAAACTACATAATATTAATATAGTGATATGTCAGCATGCTAACATGCTAACATGCATACTTTGACCATGCTGATTGGCATTGAGCATGTGTAAGTTACACGGTGTTGAACATGGTAATTAATTATGTAAAAGCTATGTAAGCTTGCAAAATGAAATCAAAATATACCCACGAATTATTTCGATATTTGAATCTGGACCACAAGACTGACCAGCTGACTTCAAAATCACAATGCTAGCGATGCTTCATTAATATCATCAGCGATGCTTCATTAATATCATCAGGTGCTTACCATGAGGAGCAAATGCAGTGTTGGTGTTAGAAGAAGCATGTGTTCATGAAACACTCTGACACACAGAGAGAAATTGAACACAGAAGCTCTATAATTGACTTAGAGTCATATGAACACAATTATAGAGCATATTGCATCATAAGAAGTGGTCCGACTCGGGAGCTGTGCCATGTGTTTCAAAGGTCAGTGTGACATGAGCTTTTAAACGGATGATAACAGATGCAAACAAACAGTGGATTGGACAATTTAAACGAAGAGCTGATTTATCTGACAAATATTTTGAAACAAAAAAGAGAAGAGAATGTGTGGATATTGTGAGGAAATTGTTTGTAAAAAAAAGAATAATCCTGTAACAATTGGCTCATTCAGTATTTGTTGGAACGATGAAGACTGGGGATGTCTCAGTGTGTGTTACAGAATTAATATGAAAAGGATGAGGTGAATTACAACCACACAGCTGAGTCTGTGTAGTGCCTCTCTCTTCTAAACCAAATTAAACAATCGAATTAGAATTGGGAGGAAAGTGTCCATATAGGAACGACATTTCCTTCAACCTTTCGAAGCAACAATGAAGAGAATGTAACTGCCACAAATCCACATACCAGCTGAAATCTAATAAAACATCACAAAGCCAATATTGTTGCATTTTCCAAACCTTCACAATGGAGGTATAGTGAGTAAGTTTGCAAACCCCTTAATTCAAATGTGGGCTGTTTTCTTACATACCATGTACATTTAATTTCACTCAGAACTTCACAGATCTGTGCATGTGTGCCACTGTGTATCTGTGTGTTGGTTGGTCAGTGAGCTGATGTGAGGCTTGGTCCTGAAGGTCTAAAGGGGATGCAGGTGGCAATTTCTGCCATCTGCCCTGCTACCGTATTAGGATGGTATCTCACCACCTGCTTGGTCAAATTTGGGCACACATACACAGACAGACACACACACACACACACACACACACACACACACACACACACACGCACGCACACACACACACACACACACACACACACACACACACACTAAATCCACCTACACAGAGAGGCCTTAGGGGTAGAGATGAAATATCCTCCTCATCAGTCTTACACCGAGACCTGGAGACCCAGACCTGGAAACCATGACCATACATCGTGGCAACATGACCCTGGGACATACACTCTTCTCACACACTTAAATACACACACACACACACACACAACAACAACACACACGTAGTTCTTTATGTCCTCGCTTTTGTTTCTTCTCCCCGTATCTAAGAGCACGCTTTTGATTGTGTTTTCTCAATGTTCTTATTTGAAGATCAGTGCTCATTTTTGGTCTCTATATGCAACACAGATAATAGATGCCATGAAATCCTGAAACGTGGGTACATGTTTGTGGGTGTATAGTCGTGTGCCACCACAATATCACCGTATTAACCAGATCAGAGGTACAATGAGTAAATAGGTCAACCAGAAACCCTTTAGTGCCAATTTAGAGACTGATGAAAAGGCGTAGGAAGACATATATCATTATAAAGCTTATTAAATGGGCCAGCATCGGTCCCAGAGGCTGGGCAATGATGTTGTAAAAATGTTATCGATGTGGTCGTAATATAAGCCACAGTGCTCATTATGCATGTGATGATAAGTAGCAGAGATGCTGACACTTTTAGGTGTTTTTTTGGCTCGCTTCTATTATCAAACAACATAGTTTGTCTTGAACGATTCCCTGCGGCCCTTTGAATTTAACACAGCTCTCCTTATGGAGAAAAAGGTTTGTGTCTGTTACTCAGCGTGCTCGATGTATTTTTTAGTGTATGAAAGTCCTCCACTGTTATGTCCTAAATATTTAAAATGCATTTGCATCTTTGAGTACTTTTGCAAAATATAGTGCACTGCAGAAGCGGTTTTGACAAAGTCTGTATTCATAAAGAAAATGTGTGCACTTAGCCTTGGACTGTGAAGTCACTGACTGACAACCCATGAGAAGGGGTTGAGACTTAAAATCAATGAGCAGCAGACTGTATTGGACAACCAATGAAGCAAGAGGACATATTTTGAGAACCATAGGGCAAGTAAAGTAGTAAAAGAAGCTCATTTGGTTTATAAACCAGAAAAAAACACCCGGTTAATATTTTTCAATGACCTCACAAACATTTATAAAAACTCAGCTGGAAATGAAAGATAAAATACAATTGTTTAAAATAACTTTTGATGGTATAAATATACAAATAGCAAGACTGTTGATCACCATTTTACTGTATGTGTGGGTGCAAAGACTTTAACAACCTCTAGGGGCTGCTAGTGGGGCTGTGAAAGCATTGCTTCTCATGTACAGGCAAATGCTGTCTTTGTTTCACTGACTGAAAGGCTGTTTATTTCACTCTCAAACATGATACATTCTTTTATCTTTTTTTGACATCAGTGGTTAATACACACTCATTGATAATGTTAACAACATGTTCACTGAACATTTAAACAGGTTTTCTTTGCTGTTATCATTTTTGATGAGAAGATGTGTTGCCCTTTAACTAGGGGGAAGAAAAAATCTAATTTCCTTGTTCTGTGCAAAAATGCATTCAACAAATGCATCTGAGGTTTCAGTAATATGAAGCTCAAACAGTCTGAGTTAAACAAACTGTTCCAAAGGGTCTGTGTTTTTCATGATAGAGCTCCTTTGTGTTAATCTGCCTCCACTGCAACTCAGCAAAACTGTTCATGGGAAGAAAGATACTGCACTATCATATCAAATCTCCTGTCACACTCAAACAGCAAAAGTCTCATATTAGCAAATGATAAGCTTTGGCATATAGTTTTACACAAACAAAGACAATGAGTTCCATCCCATGGCACATTGAATGACTTTTCTAACAGTTTTCTTTTATAGCTGAAATCCACACAAAGAATAAATAAAGCCTGTTAAACCTGTTTCAGTGTTAAATAACCAACTGATATGTGACTGACTCGATTACACTTGAACCTCTAAAGCCGTTTTCACATATGCACTCCTGAAAATATCTAGATAATTACAGGAGGACTGCTCCGGATATTCTCCTGAACTGGCTGTTCACATATGCTCATCACAGCCGGAGACTATCCCTGTCAGACAGGAGGGGGACCGGGAGCGGGGGGTCTCCTGAGGTAAGACGTGACGTAAAAAAAGAAAGACGCAGAAGTAGCAGACAGAGCAACAGAGTCTGTTATACGATGCTATAATCAGAATATATGTGCCTTTATCAATGCTGACGTTTGAGGATTTTGTGCTTTTTTAAATGTTTCCTTTCTTTTGCTAAAATGACTAATCAAGTTTTTTTTTACATCCCTGGCCAATTATCTCGTACACATTTTCAAAAACTATAGGGACTCATATAATAGGACATATGAAGCCTGTGTGTGCAATCAGATGCATTTCAGAAACTTTAATTGACTTAGCCTAACTCAATTCTGTTCATTGAGGAATAGTTATCAACAAAGAGAGCTGAGTGAAAACAATATTTACTGCTTTCTTTAATCAGTAAAGCATCTGCAGGCACGCCTGACTATCATGTGAGCTCTTTGTTTTTGAAAATTAGATTTAAACTGATTATCACAGACTTACATTTTTGCCCCACTGGACTGTGATTAATCCCAGTGAGAAGCTGCAGCAGAGTGGTGAGTTTATATCTAGAAAAGCTATCAGTGTGTTAATGCTATGCATGATTAGAAATGATGGGTGAGGAACATTTTAATCAGAGTACAGTCTGAGAAAAGTAAATCCAGATTACTCATATCAGTGGGTGGTTTTGTCTCTGTTGACAAATCTATGTCTGATTAGTAAGAGAGAGTGATTTGGGCTGTTTTAAAACATGAAACCTAAAAAAACAACACAGTGTGGGTCATGTTGTACTTTAGTGTTTTACTGACTGAAGGCTTCTATCATCATACTGAAATACATTTTTCATCAGTAAAAAGTCACCACAGATATTTTTAAAGAGGGTTGCCAAAAGCGTCTCATCTGACAATAATATTATCGAGGTTTATGGGGCACACTGATGTGTTGAGTGACAGGATTAAAACACACTATTTTTAGAATTAGGAAGCTGCAGCTGACGGCCATGAAAAAGAGAAAAAAAGGGGGGAACTTGGGTGATAATTTCAGCAACCACAGGCTCACTGTTCAATTTGATGGTGTAAGCACAGATACTGTATTTATTTCCAACTGTTGTGTTTTAGCCAGCACAGTGTGGGCTGAGAGGGCTTAAGGGTTTCATCTGTTGTTGGCATTGCATACTGTGACATTGCACATTGTCAGAAAGTCAAGAACCTAATATGCAGGGACTCGCCTTGGCACTTTGGAGGCTTGTTTATTTATGCTTATGAGATATTCATACAGTAACTTGTGATTATACGTTTGAGTTTTTTGGTCTGCTTGGATATTCTTACACATGTGCTATACACTAATCCACAGAAAATAAGCACTCAAATAGCGCTCCCTTCTTTGGCTCAAGGCTGCACTTATTTATAAATGCACCTTACACTGAGCTATATAATGAAGCATGTGTTCCTGTACACCTAAATGAACTGTACTTATGCTGCTCTGGTCTATTGAGCAATTTACTGGTGATAGTCACCCATTCACAAACTGATGGCAGAGGCTGCTTTTTACAAAGTGGCCATCAGTACTAACTAACCCTATTTATACACATTCACATGCCGAGAGCAATTTGTGGTTTAGTGTCTTGGCCACTTGGACATAGACTGCAAGAGCTGGGATGGAACCATCAACCTTTGAGAGACGATTTAATCTACTATACTGAGCCACAGCCACCCAAAACTGTGAATATTAGTCATTTTAGCTTTTTTTATTTTTCTCTTCAAAAACTCTTGAATTAAAAAAAAAAATTGGCATAAAAGAAACTATTTGTGTTTGATAAACTCAAAGAGGCAGATGTGGAGTTGCTGATTATTATTTTTCAGTTTGCTTGCACAAGGGCAGCTTATATATCAAAGACATTTGATCTTTTCAGAAATGAAGATATTAATTAGTGCAGCAATAATGGTCACATGTTTAACCCTTTCATTGTCAGCGTCAGTAAAAGATATGCATGATGTTGATAGTTTTAGGATCAATATTCAAGATATGTTACAAAAAGTGTCTAACATAAAGGAGCCTGTACTAAATAAGCCTTATTAAAGGGACAGTTCAGTATTTTTGAAGTAGTACTTGTCAATAGTAAGAACATAAGCCACTTGTGATGTTGGTCAGCTCAGCCGGCAGCTCCTCAATAGAGGGGCTACACTATACATTGTAGCAGGCGTGTAACTTTGCTCCAAGTAATTTTGCAAGTTTTAAATAAAAAAAACATGCTAAAAAAACAACATAGCTATTAGGGGTGACCATATATAGTCAAATACTCAACGACTTATTCGTCACAGCCTCAGTTGACTGCCAGCCTCATCGTTGAGGACAATGATCATTATGTAGATTACCTTGTTGTTCTCCAAATAATTCATGGCTCAGCTTATCTTGGTATAAATATCACTTTATTAATACTTTAATGCAGTTCTGAAAACCACTCGTACTTTAAATCAATCTCCTTAGTGTGTGCATGAAGGAATCAACCCGAAGACTTAATAGAAGTAGAAGATCCATGTTGAGAGAATTGCATTGTGTACAAGAAATGTCAGTCATCTGCACAGTCTTGTGCAAATCTGACGAATCAGGTTGGACTATGTAAATCCTTAGACAGGGGCAGGCCTAATCGCTACTATAAAAATATGTTTAAATGTAAATTGATTTGAAATGAGTCGTATTCAGGGAGCCGCTCGTATCCTCTGATCCAGAAAGATCAGGGGGACTCTTTTTACCACTTCCCACTCGTGGATTTAAGCTCACAGTTTCCATACCTGCACCACCAGGTGACTTTGGACCTCTCCTGTTCTCCAGTTTCCATCAGAATTTGCCTCATCTTTCTTTAAGACATGTTGAGTCACCATCTGCAGACATTTTTTACTCTATTTACTCCGGTTTGTAGCAGTATCCTCATGTATCCACAGTAAACAGAGTCACAGTCACTGTAAAAGAAAACACTTATGTATTTTAGTTTAGATGTATTTGTTGTCTCTTTCAAAGCCAACAGAACCAAACAGCTGATCAGCGCACTGCAGGAGGAAGAACGCGTTCTGTGTGTGGTGTGCCATAGTAGTGTTAAAACAAAGGGCCTTGTTAGCGGAAAAATAAAGCGCTGTGAATTCTTTACTCATACAACCCAACTTCAAAGATACTGAACCATCCCCTTGAACCCTTGGCCTCACATGAACACATGTTGTTATGGTCTATCATCAGTTTTTCTTTAAGTGAGTGCTAAGAACACTTCTTCCGCCTCCATCTTAAAGGGGACATATTATACCCCTTTTCCACCTTTTCAAACAGTCCCCTGTGGTCTAAATGAAACATCTGTGCTGTGCTTTGGTCAAAATATAACATGAATCAAGCACCAGAGGAGGTTTGTGACCCTGTAGAAACCAGCTCTCTCAGAACGCTCTGTTTTGGTGTGTGTGTCTCTTTAAATGCAATGAGCCCCCCCTGAGTTTCCCAGTAGCTAGCGAGAATAAAAACGGTGGACCTGTGCAAAAGTTTTGCTCTAGGCTGAGGGTGGAGTCCATGGGTGGAGATACCAGGGGAGGGGAGTTAAAAAAAAAAAAAATCAGAATCCCACTGTGATGACACAAGGAGAGCACATTTTAAACGGAGCATTTTTCTCTGCGTTGTAAGACTTATGCAGGCCACAAACAACGGACTGGATGGGTTTATTTCACATTTTGTGGGTCGGTAGACACTCAGGTTACCCAAATAAATGTTCAAAAACACTGTAAAAGTGGATTTTCATAATATGTGTAAAGAAATAAGACATGGTTGTACACAACCTCTACATCAGTGAGGCTTATAAAATAAAACAAAATGTCCTTGAAATTTTATCACAGTTTATTTTGTATTAAATCTCAATTATTTCCACTAAAGAAGTGACACCTTGTGCCGTCAATGTTTCATTCAGAAGACACGTTTGTTTATATTGACTCAGGACATGCAGGTGTGGGTCTCTGCTTGCTGAATATTCAAAATGATCAGAGAATTTACGACATCAAGCCCCATCTCCAACTTGTTTTGCAAAAAGCAAGATACTTGTAAACTGTATTGTATCTGATAAGTCAGGACCATTGAACTCACACACACACTAGAAGCACACAAACAAAAGAAGTCTCTTCCTGGTGTGTCAGTGGTGTCCTGCCTGCTCGGTCAGAACTGATGTCAGAGTGGAGCCCTCTCACCGACCCCTGGCTTAATTGAAGGAAGCCGGTGAACAAGCGGACCGGAAAATTAGTTCTTCTTACCAGCCAGGCACAGTCACACACAAGTATAGAAGACACCCATAACACAAATGCATCCACTGAAAACACACACACACACAGACACACACACACACACACACACACACACACACACACACACACAATCAGGTAAGGATTTCCCCAACCCTGATGCAGTGACCGCATGCTGAACCTTGCTCTATTGGAACATAGCAATTGGCATCCTCCTTGTCTAACATCACCTGAGGCACAGTAAAAACACTCTCTTCCAGTTCCTATCACTTATAGTTTAATTAAACAGGACCAGTTCAGCCTAATAGAAAAAAAACTGTCACAGTTCTCCAGTGTAGTGATAAGAATACCAGAGGACTGGTTTTTAGTAGATTTAAGGCTCTCTGAGAAGGCAAAAGAACTGTCTGAATAGTTGTTGTTTAAGGGGTAATGGTAGTTGGAATTTTGATCACATTTTGGGGAAGTAATGTTTAACTAAGACCATTATTATTTCTTAATATTCAAAAAAAGAAACAAACGTATTTTGGAAATAATTGGAACAATGAATTAGATTCAAGCCCATGAGTGTCTTTTTTCAAAGTTACTACATTCAACAAACCCATAGCATTGGTGATAATGCGTTATTAATTAATGGGCTCTGTCCTTTAGCAATCTCCAAAAGAACAGGAAATAAGAACAGTCATTTTGTGTCATGGGTTTGGTCTTCAGTTGGTATTTTGGAGTTTAGATTTCTTATATTGTTTAGTTGTCTTCTTCCCTAGTGTGCTTGTGTCCCTGTGTGTTAATGGTTCCTAGTGTTGATTGTTTAGTCTTTTGTGTTTCATGATTTACTTTGTAGTTGTCCTCAGTGTGTCTTGTCTTGTGTTCCTTGATTCATGTTGTGGTTCTTGTGTTTCTAGTCTTGTTTCTGTTCCTGCCTCTGTGTGTTTCCCTCCTGTCTGATTGCCCTGATTGTCTTCACCTGTCTAACTAGTCTCACCTGTGTTGATTACCCCTGTGTCTATTTAGTCTCTGTGTTTCTTCCCCTCTGTGTCAGTTCATTGTTTTGTCAAATGTCGGTGTTGTATGTTGTCTCTGTGATTCCTCGTGGCTCCCTGTTTTTCCCGTCTGGACTTTGTTTTTGATTTTGGAGTAAGTTTTGGTTTTGCATTTTTTGCCGTTTTAGTTTAAATAAATATTTTTGTTCATCTGCAATTGGGTCCAGTTCCCTGATTCTCCATACCGTAACAATTTTGTATTTAAATAATGAATTGGAAGATAGCAAGGTCTGGAAGCATGATTCCACTGAAAAGATGGAAGCTGCAAGTCTAAAGACCCTAGAATATAAAGTCATTCTGCCGCTGTTTTCAGAGTTCTACTTTCACACTGTTTTCATAGGGACAAGACTACCATCTCATTTTGAAGGGGCACCTTCAGAAAACAGATTAACAACATTATACAAATGGACAAATTAACAACAGCAGAAAAGAACACATAAACCATTGTTATCATTACAATACAGACACAAAAAACCAACAAACTTAAATTAAACACATTTGTCGATAAAAATATTACAACCACATAACGGCCGAATTGGCTATAATATCAAATGAAAGCAGTGTGAGTGGATCCAATACAATCATATGTAAGTATAAAAGAAACAATAGCAAGACCATTTTTGTCTCAAAGTAGAAGAGAGAGTGTTCTTAAACATTATGAAAAGCCAAACACTAAGATGATTTAAATGCTCAATTATGTAGATGACTGCCATATGTACAAGTGATAACAAACAGTCAAGTATGGATTTGAGTTTCTTTTTGGGACCAAATATCACTACAAAGGACTTTGGACTTACAGGACTTACAGTCTTGTAAAACACTGAAATCAGACCGAAGAGAAGCTTGTGTCTATGATAAATCAGGTTTTGGTGTTTATAAGACAGTGTCATCCGCATAAAGTTAAACCTGGCAGTTATTGAAGATTGATGGTAAATCATTAACAAAAAATAAATAAAAAGATAAAAATAGAATTGGTCACAATGTTGATCCCTCACTGTTGAATCAGCAAATCAGATTTTGCATATCAAACTTTAGTTTTCGGTTATTGAGGTATGAGTTTAACCACAATGGTGCTTTTTCAGAAATATACTAGTAGCATGGAGTTTGACCACATAGTGATCAACAAAACAAAAGCCTTTGTATAATTAATACAGATTGCTCCTGTGAGTTTGTCACATCACTTGAAAATTTCAGTTAAGTAGTATTTGTGGAATGGATTTGGCCTGAAGCAAGATGTTTTATATATTTGTATGTATGTACAATAGTAAATGGTAAATGGACTTGAGCTTATATAGAGCTTCTTTAAGTCTTCTGAATACTCAAAGCGCTTTTACACTACATTTCACATCTACCTTTTCACACACTGATGGCAGTGGTTGCTATGTAAAGTATCCATCAGAAGTAACTAATCCGATCCGTACACATTCATACGCCACTGATGAAGCAATGGGAGCAGTTCCGGGTTAAATGCCTTGGCCAAAGACACATCAGACATGTAGCTGCAGAAGCTGGGGATCGAACCCCCAACCTTCCAGTTTAGAGACGACCGACCCTACTAACTGAGCCACAGCCGCCCGCGCATAAACACATGACTAGAGTAAAAGAGTACTTGGCAGCTTCATTTTGAGCTTGAAGATCCCGCTGGTTTCTCACAGGTTGCATGATATATTAAACATCATCACCCCTGGTCTTGGTTCATTTTCCTATTAGCTGTTGTGTTCACAGATTGGCTGGTACATACTTGAGTCAAACCTTTTGCTCGTTGGCTGGCGGGAAAAATTATCATTAAAGTCATAATACAATTTTTGGGCCATTTGTGTTGACACATGCAGCTCACCCAGACAATTTCTGTCCATTTTCAGGAGTGCAATGCATTTGTGGAGGCTTACCTAGATAGCAATTTACGCTAGATGAAGCAGCTCAATCCAGAAGTAGTTGTCTGTCAGTCATATGTCCAGTTGGTGGAGATGGAAAATAGACTATTACATTTTATTGGAATGGGTACTAGCCTACAGTGACTTCATGACACTGTGTACATGATAAGGTAAGTTAGAGCTTGAATAACAGATACACATCTATACTTTACGAAGTGTGCTGTTGCTCCTTTCATTCTATTTGCTGTTTTAGGAAGAGAGCAGGATAGAACTGGACCTGACAGCGCAGTTTTATACGTTGAGTTCTCAGCCTGTTGTGTTTCTATAAATATCTCTAATGCAATTGTTAAGCAATGCAGTTTGACAAACATGAAGTGGATGTTAACCTTGTGCTGAACAAAACAAGAACAAACATGTAGAAAACAAAAAAAAAGCAGAGTAAAGTACTTCTTGAAATGACAGTTCATGGTGCTCTTCAGAGAGTTTTCAAACAATCAAGCAGAAGTGATTTAGTTCACTGCTCTCTGCTTTATGGAGTGCTAAGGGGAATGAAGAAAATCATTAACTCAGGTAAAGATAGTTGAGACTATGTAAAGGGCTTCTACCCTTTCGCTTAGCCCTCCCTAATAGTCCCTTTACATGCAGTTTGCACTGAACTTTTCAACTTCCTGCTAATTAGTCATCCTGTCTCCAGTCTTCAGCTATCAGCAATCATTTGTAGCATTAGCCCTTCCTGAGTGCTTAAGCGCTTCATTGACTGTGTTGAAATATCTGTGGGAAACTTCTATATCGATCAAAAAGTAAGTAGCTCCGATCTCAGGTTTTTTTTTTCTAATTTCCAAGCAATTAGAGTGTGGTCAAACATTGTTCCCTTACTTTCAGACAGTGCTGATCTTGATCAATATGGTAGTATATAAAAATATATGCTGTATTTTTGTGAGTCTTTGTTTATGTCTGCTGATGTCAAGCAGTTCTACCTTCGCACAGACTGTTTACTTACTACTCGCATGCCTGAAGGGAAAAAGTTGTTGCTAAAAAACACAGAAAAGCTTCTTCATCTCACGGGAAATAGATGACGGGTTCTGAGATTATTGATTTCAAAGTTTTACCCAAAACAGCCCCTCAACCCCAGGAGAAATGACAAGGAAAAGCACACATCAATCAAAGACAAATTATTCTGGGGCTCAGAGAAGAAGCAGAGAGGCAAAACAAACCTCTGCAAACTGAGAGGTAGAGGATTTTTTTTTGTTTTACTGCCAGTTGAAGCAGTGATGATGTTATAGATTGCAACAGATCAATCAAGCCAACATAAACACACTCACACACAGTCATTAAAGGGATCCTAAGAGTCTACAATTCTATGAAGACACTCTGATAAAGATGTGTGATACAATTGAAACTGCAAAACAGCTTTTTGATTGATCTTGTTGTGATTTTGTTTTTGTAACTGCTGCTTCAAAATTATCGACTTCCAACCTGTTTGCTTAGATGGTTTAGGCATTCTCTAGAGCATTCAACTCATAATCAATGTATCAAAACAAGGGCACTGACACCTCCGGTGGTATTGTCCCTACACATGCAAATTCAGGAGTAGTTTGTACATTTTTTAAATAACATCAATGTGATTGAACAACAAAGTCTATTCTGCAGATGGCTCCCATAATTAGAGGAAAGCTGGCTACTAAATTGGAAAAAAAACATAAAGTCTTACATGAGCTTGCAAAGATTACATGTTGCCTTTTATGTAGTTTTTCTTTAGGCTTTTTCTAAGAAAACAAACCCACAGGAAATACTAAAGGTTGGAGTATATTTTATGAAAGTGTTTCTTTTTTATGTAATGCTCCTGTGAGGAGTTTTTAGCTGTTAATGAATCAGAGTGAAATTAATACTGAAACCTTTTTATGACCTACAAAATAAAACAAGACCATTAGCATGAAGATGAACTGTTTCTATATAGTTAAAATCAATGCATGAAACTTCTGCCACAGGGTAGCTTTGAGACGAAGTGATTACCTGCAGGCTTCTGAAACAGCCTGTTTTACATTTCCATAGCAAAGATTTTTGATTAGTGATTAATATGGCTCTTTGCCAGGAAGACGATCTTGTCCAGCTCTGGAGGAACTTATTTCTTCTCCCCTCTGGTCAGAGGTACAGGCTGCCAAGGGCGAAGAGCAACAGATACAAACTTTCATAATGTTCCTTGTGCAATTAATGCACTTCATCTTCTTTAATCCTTGACTGCACTTTAGCACTTTATTTATATTGCTAACGTTCCAGTGAAACTTTTAACGAACAGTAAGATCTTTTTTATTTTTCTTGGTTGTATTCCATCAGGTTGTAATGCGTTGTCCTATGTTGTTTTATCTGTTGTGGATTTTTGTCCACTGCTGTAAATCAAATTTCTCTTCCAGGGACAATAAAGGTCTAAACTGCACTCTATTGCACCTTTTGTACATTTTGTGTTTTTTATTATTTTTTACATTTGACATTTTTATATTCTATTTTATATATTTGTAATTGCTTCTTATATGTTATTACTTAAGTTCTTGCTAGTTCTGTTTTATTGCCCTTGTTAATTGTTCTGCACCAACACACCAAGTCAAATTCCTTGTATGTGTAAATGTACTTGGCAATAAAACCCGATTCTGATTCTGAACTGAACAGAACTGAACTAGAAGACAGAAGGATGAGATGTTTTGTTTCCCTCAGAGGAGCTTAAAACTGAACACATGCAAGGATTTATGTGTATCAAATTTTACATCTTTAGAGATCGATTCTATGATCAAAATTAAAAAAAATACTTAGCTCTCAATCTCTACAGCCAAGATCAAGATCTATTTTGTACCCAGGGTGCGAAATACCCGCTGGCAATCAGGGGGGCCCCCCTTCAGGGCTTAAAGTTAAAAAAAATCAGAACTTTTTTTTTTTTTTTTCTGCACACGCACTGAGCGCTGATACAGTACGCTGCACGGAAATAATTACAAACGGTCTGGACGACGGCACTGAACGCACCGAGTGTCTCCGTGCAAGACAACAGCACTCCCGTTTTAAAAAGTTCCGATCCCGGACCCGCGTGTGGGGAGATTTCTTATCAACATGCAGCAAACCCAAGAGAGCGCCGAATCACATCTCGAGCAAGCAGGTGCACAAAACGGGGAAATACTTTGTTTGTAGTTGTATACTTTGCATTCAAAGACCTAACAGCGGACATCGCTCTCTTTTTCTCTCTCTCTCTCTCTCTCTGGTCCACTGCAGAGTATAAAGTCAATTGCAGGTGATTTTTTTTTCCAGAGACCCCCAAACTTTTGCTTTTGAGGCTTTTAGGGGGTTTCAAGTGTCAATCAAGGGGTCTCAGACCCCCCTAGACCCCCTATATTTCGCACCCTGTTTTTACCTCTTGGATTTGACATTAGCTTGCGTCCTGTTTGTCCTCAGCTTTAGACTGATTTGGAGCAATTTAACTACTGAGAATAAAAACTATCCGTTTGCTAAGTAAAAAGGCAGTTTGCCACAGCAGTAACACCACTGGTTTGTTTCAACAAATTACAGATAAAGAAGAGATAAAGAACACTGGGAGTTGCAACAGACAAGAATGGAGGAGTAGGGTCAAAGGTCCCCTGTAGCTCGAGCCTGGAGGAGACAAAGGCGTGGATGAGTGTTTCAGCACCTTGGAGGGTGAATAAGGGGTAGAGTTTTTGGCTGTGGGCGAACGGAAGGCAGACTAGAATTTATCATATTGCTGCGTTGAAAGGCAGCCCACCCCCCAACCCAACCAGAGCTGCAGGCTTTCTTCAAGTCCTTGCCACACCCGGACAGGCTTCATTGAGTACGGAGTACTTCTCAGATTGATGCCAGGTTTCTGTTACTCACATAAGGTCAATCCCTTTGTCCAGGATGTGATAAGGAATAAGACATGATTTATTTGTGAGGGATTGGGTATTAAAAAGTTATTTTTTGATTCTTGGCAATATGGAGGTCGAAGAACACCGTAGTCCACTTCACATTTTCTGTTGGCAGGTGGTTGTCTCGCAGTGTTGTCAGTGCTACTCACTGTCGCGGAGGAACACATACATACCAATTTTTCAAGCCCAGCACGGTTTTGGCATATGGCTGTTCATCACGAGTCTATTTTTTTCCCCAAGATTTCTGCCTCTTAAATGGAAGTTTGTTCTTGCCACAGTTACTTTGCTAAATGTTGCTAAGTGCTGTGCTCATGATGGATTAATGTTGGGTCTTTGTAATATAGCAGTGTCTTTTACCTGCTCTGTTGAAAATATTAAATGACAAATAACAAAGATTAAGGTCTTTTACCTGGTTTTTGTAAAGTGTCTCAGGTGCCTCATTGATTGGTTGATTAAGATTGAGTGGTGTGCAGAAGTAGTGCTAAAACAAAAGTAAAGCGCTGTGAATGTTTTCCAATATAGCATCATTTTTTTAGCTTTGTTTTTTCTTAGAATTACCCAATTTATGTGCAGCACCCTGTCTGCATAGTTATATAACTAGCCTCCTTGCCTGCCCTCAGGCTAGTCTCTTCAGGGGCCACGCTGACTGACGCTTCCAGTAGCTAATATACTTACTATGACAAGTACCTCATAGAACCCCACTTCAAATATACCAAACTATCCCTTTAACAATATTGCATGTTTTTATTGTCAGTAAAAAAATCTGAATTACTTTTTTTTTTTTGCTGATTTTCTGACTTTAGTGCTACTGCCCACCATTACTGAGTACTTTTTACAGGAAAAACTGTGATGCTACCATGGCGACTGATCAAAAAAAGACACTTGGCTCTTATCTCTTTTCTGTTCATAGTCAAGCTCTTCACAAGAAACAAAACCGGCAAATTGAGGCAAAACCTTCCAGAACAAATCATTCGATAAAATGAAAGACTTTAACGACTCCCAAACATCCTTAAAACATCCAATGAGGAGTGTCTGAGAGTAAATAGATGCAGTTATTTTAAATCAACATTACTTCATGGTTTAAATGTCCACTTTTAAAGAAACTCTTTTGAACTGATGAGTTCTTTCCTAATTTTCTGCCTTTTTTAAACTTCCACCAACACTGATTAGTTGTATTCTGATAAATGTCAAAACTTTTACATATTGGACCCCTGCTCTTGGTCTCCTTGTCCTCCAGGTTGCAAACTGATTGCGCATTATATAAGGCCATGATGGGAGAACGAGGAATCTGAGTGATTTTGATGACAGATGTAATATTATGTTTTGTCAGCTAACTCCGTCATCTTACTCTCTACTCTGTCTCTCTGTCTTACCTTCTCTCTCTGTCCAACCAACAAACACACACACACACACACACACACACACACACACACACACACACACACACACACACACACACACACACACACACACACACACACACACACACACACACACACACACACACACACACACACACACACACACACACACGTTCACAAACCACTTTTGAAGAAGGAGATGAAAAGCTCTTAACTGAATTGATTGGCACTAAATGGCTCATACTTGAAATCAGCCCAAATTACTGACTGGCTAATGTGCTTGAAACAACTTACTTACCTCATCCTCTCATGCAGCACA
This sequence comes from Tautogolabrus adspersus, assembly GCA_020745685.1. Classification (NCBI taxonomy): domain Eukaryota; kingdom Metazoa; phylum Chordata; class Actinopteri; order Labriformes; family Labridae; genus Tautogolabrus; species Tautogolabrus adspersus. The sequence continues at coordinate 10,523,972 of CM036537.1, read as the reverse complement.
CACACACTTGAACACGCACACATACACTTAGAAACAGCCCGTGGCTTATTAATCTCAGCACTTATGTCCACATACACAGATGCACCTGCATATGTTTCTGACTCGCTCCTTTGATTCATATTCATAGACACAAAAGCACACATATTTGTGTACCGCACCGTATGTCAACGCTGTCTTCTCATCCTGCTGGCCCACTTCAGTTGAAAAGTCATCGACTTGATGACATGATTGAGGGAGCACTCAACACAGTCAGTGCTCTCTTGACTAGCCCTCACATGCAACATTTGAGATCATCGTAAAAGGGTTTTCTCCTTTCTTACCAATGGTTAATGCTACTTGAATCACCATTTTCTTTTGTTAAGAACTGAGGAACATATCAAGCATATTTCATAGCTTGTAACAGTGGTCTAACCACATAGAGGCTGTCAATCAGTGGATTCTGAATGATAGTTAATGAATCCTCGAATAAAACGAGACAGTGAGAGAAGGTTACAACGCCAGTGTGCAGCCCACTGCCTTTAAATGGCGGATATTAACACATCTTGCTAAAATGACAGTTTCTTAGCTTTATTTTTTTGCTTTGCTTCAATACGGCTTTGCCTTGATGCTGCTTTGCCTGGGCGCTTTGTTTTGGTGCTACACATTTGCCTGCTTTGTTGTGCCTTGCTTCTCTGCTTGCTTTAACTGTCACTGCCATGTAATTTCACAAAACAAAAGCCCACTTTTCTTCTTTTTTTGTGAACAATTTTTTATTGAGTTGGCAGCGTGTATACACACGTATACATTCTCAAAATAATTACAGAAATTTAATTGAATGGAGAGTTGAACATAATCATAGTGTCAACGGTCAACTATCAAAATAAATACATAACAACACTTGCAAATGTGCAAGTAGTTTGCAGATACATATCTTCATCTGTGTAGACAATTTAAATAAATCATATGTTGTGTGTGTATATCTACAAGTACATATGCATAAACAAACTTACAGTACAATATAACAACGAAATGCCAACCCCTAGTTTCTTTGGTGAGTGACCCCCCACCCCTCCCTCCCCATCCCCATCCCTCCCTCCCCATCCCAATCACACCTCCCACCCCCCATTAACCTTCCCTTCTGCTGGCAAGAATTTCTACAGCTGAGAGCTTCAGACCAGGACTTTAAGGTCTTTCCTTTTGCACCATGAGACCGTGCAACAGAGAGTTCTAAGGACAAAATATCTGACAGCAGGTGCCACCAGTGATTTAATGACAGTGTATGTGGTGGTTTCCACCACACCACCAGGATTTTCTTTGCAGCAGTTAAACCAGAGAGCCAAATTCTTTTCTCATGTACAGACATAGCGACCTGGGAATTATCGTTTAGTAGGCACATTAAAGGACAACATGGAATCTCCTTACCGAGAATTTCTGACAGTGAATTTGTAACATGTAACCAAAAGGACTTGCACCTCAGGACACTCCCAGAACATATGTGTAAAGGAACCTAGACAACCTTGTGAGCAGAATTCACATAGAGGAGATGGAATTAACTTAAGCCTGTATCTAGTTATAGGAGTAAAATAAGTCCGGTGCACAAATCTTAAATGAATGGATTGGTGGTTAGGATTTTTTGAGGCTTGTTTAATATTCCTCCAGATACTTTCCCAAGCTATCTCAGGGGAGATGGAACTATATTCTTTTTGCCAACTTGTTTGAATTGGAAGAGGTTTATCAAAACGTTTCTTTATCTGGGAGTACAACGTTGATACAGTTCCTTTGGTCGAGTTGGCGTTATATAGTTGGTTTGTAAGTTCATGTTTAGGTAGTTCAGAATTCCATGGTACTCCGTACGCCTTCAAGGCAGAACGGAGCTGCAAGTATAGAAAGAAGGAAAAACCAGGTAAGTTATACTGTTTCTGTAATTCTTGGAATGTACAGAGAACGTTAGCATTAAACATTTGTCCAAGTAATGAGTTAAGCCTGGCTCACACTGTAGGATAATCGGGCCGATTTGAGGTCCGATTCCTCCTCCCCGACAATCGCAGGGTCGCTCCCGACTCAAGGCTGCTCGGAACCGATTCTCTGCCCAGATTATCTTGTAGTGTGAGTGGTACAAAGTTCCAATCTTAACGTCCCCGATCTGCTCGGCGATCGTCGGGGACGCTCCGATTTATTTCAAACATGTTTGATATTTAGAATGTAAAATCTTGACAATTACGTCATAAGCGCGTCTGGCAGAAGTCGCGCATGACTACAATATTATCACAATATTATATAACCTCTAATTATCTCTGCAAAATGCAGAAACCTACAGTCCTCGGTGGCTGCGGAGAGGAGGACTCCTTGTCTCCTCAGCCACCTGCATGCAAGTCCATAAACGTCGGCTTTTTTTTTTTTAGGTTTCGGTTCACAGGACTGCACAGATCATCAGTGCAGCACTTTTCTGAAACATTATATCCATATATCTACGGTTGTATCAACTTTCCTCTATCCTACAACAACTTCCACTTTCTTCTCTTTCACCAGCCGCCGTCCCCTGGAGTCCGTTGGAGTTTTAAATGAAACTTTATTAACAATTGTCAACGCTGCGTCCCGATTTTCACTCGTACAGTGTGAGCTCTCAGGACGTGCCCGACAATCGGGTCGTACAGTGTGAGCACATAAATCTTAGGTCTGGTTGTGCGTCGTAAACGATTCAGTCGTACAGTGTGAGCTGACGTTCCACCCCGACTTTTATACAATCGGGGGAATATCGTACAGTGTGAGCCCGGCTTTATGGTTATGGAATATTGGGGTGTAATAGTGCCACTTTTTGTAAAATTTTGTGTGCTTTGTCGCTAGTTTCCATGTAGTCAAAACATTTGAAATTATAGGACCAAAGCACATTTTGGCTTGTCTGAGAGAGACTTCTGCATAAATTAAGTCTTGTAGTCTATGTGGAAATACCAAATGATCTTCTACAGAACGCCAAAATGTAAGATTTGTGGGGTCAAGCCAAGCTTTTAGAATGCTCAGAACAAAAGAACCAGTAATACACTTTAAAATTGGGGACCCCCCATCCTCCTGCTGATTTTACTTTCTGAAGAGTTGTAAGTTTAATCCTTGGTCTTTTATTGTTCCAAATAAAACCAGTAATTAAACTGTGTAATTTATCCCAATATCCGATCAGAGGATTTAGAGGAAGCATAGAGGCAAGGAAGTTAATTTGAGGTGATACCATCATTTTTATAATTGAGATTCTGGCATCAAAAGATATAGGTTTTGACATCCACTTGTCCAAGTCTGTTTTAATCTTATTGAAAACTGTAGTGTAATTTTTATTGACAGTCATTTCTAAAGTTGGAAAAATATCCACTCCTAAATATTTAAATTGATTAACAGTCGGGATATCGAATAGGTTTAAATCATCTTTAAGGCTACTTTAGGGTAAAAGAGCAGATTTTTGCCAGTTTATTTTGTATCCTGAAATAATATTAAAATCTGAAAACAGCTTGAGAATATGATAAAGAGATTGAGAAAGCTTACCTATAAAAATAACTACATCATCTGCATAAAGAGATATATGGTGGATGGTGGAGTTTATTGTAATAGGGATGATATTAGAGGATTGACGTACTTTTTGTGCAAGCGGCTCGAGAGATAAAACAAAAAATAAGGGCGACAGCGGGCATCCCTGACGAGATCCTCTGGATGTGTAAATATATTTTGAGCAGGTCTTGCCCGATAGCACCATTGCACCTGGGTTGGCATAGAGAACTGTAATATATTTACACTTGTGATATCAAGAAATGAAACCAAGAAATGACACTGAAAGGAAGTAACATAGAAAATGTGGAAAGTTGGGTAATGACCAAGCGTCAACCTCCGGCCTTGAAAAAAGAAAGCCAATGCGGAAGTGGTAAAATCCTGCAGTTTGTCAAGTGTCCGCTTGAGGCTGGCTCCAGGAACACCAGGAGTCACACACACATCATGCAAAAAAGCAGATTTTACAGCAGACATTTACAGTCTGGTATATAAAACGAAACAGGTCTGATTATTAATTGACATCATGGGCACACACGGTACCGGGGGTGATTTTTTTTTTAAACGGCTCCGTTTTGATTTTCAAAACAATACGTGTTATCCATAGTCCATAGTTGAGACAGCATTTCCAACATGGCGGCTGCTGGCGGTGAGCCTCCGGAGCCCCCTGTCATAACAGATGGCTGACGTCACTCAGTCTTCGTTCATTAATATTTACAGTCTGTGGTAATGGCACAGGTGAAGACAGTCAGGGTTTGGACCATAATCACAGTGGAGGGAAACACACAAATGCAGGACATGAAACACCAGTGCAAGAATTACAAAATAAAACAGGAAACACTAGAATAGGAAATATTAAATGCAAACAAAGGGAAATTCAGAAACACGACGAATGAAAAGACAAAACAGGAAACACAAACTGTTGCTTATTAAATCTAACCCTTACAGATTAACATTATCAGTAATATCTAGCTGTGTTTCTGTCATCATGGGAAATGTCAGGCAAATATCCGCACTCTCCTTTACTGCTATTTTTGTTCTCTATACCAATTTTACCTTCTCAGTATCAGGCTGTTTTCCAGCTGGTTGCTTTAACTGTGTCTACTGTTCAGAGCTAAGCATGGTACAGTGGGATTTTGGAGCTGCTGATTCAGGCATTGCAATTTCTTTCGTTTGAAATGGCCTGCTGACTCGAGTGTAACTGTGCTCTGAACGTCTTTTCAAATGTGCCTTTGAGGGTAGCCAGCAGCTTAGAGTGATGTTTCCCACACAACTCTTCTTTTGACAATGGAGAGTCAAATGAAGTGGGTTCTGAATTGATTCCCATCTGGGGGGGGGGGGGGGGGTTCAAAAGAATCAGAGATTCAATAGAAAGCATTTGCTCCATCTCTAGTGGGCTTACTGATATCTGAATACTGATGATGCCTAGTAGGAATGTATCCAAAAGTTTAGTTGAGATAACAATTTTCACTGACAATATGTCAAATATTTTCAGTGTTGTGCGGCAGTGAGGATGTTTTATTTTGTCAGTTTTTGGCTTCTCCCTGGTGGAAATGACCTGACTCAACCTTTTTGTCCAAGTTTTTTTTCACAGCTAGCATCACCTTTGTCTTCCTCATGAAGTAAGACTGGTTGGAATGTAATTTCTCACTCTTTCTCCAGAAGCGTTGCTTGTTTGTTTTATACAAAGGTCACAGATGTTCAGATGCCTACTGTGGTCCCCAGCACGCTTAATGGGACCTTTACAATGTTCACCCCCGCAGAGGAAGCTCTAGTTCTGGAGGCCATAACAAGCCCTGCAAGAGTGTCAAACTGACTGGTAAACAAGGATGTTCAGACACAGGCACAACACAGACTTCACTCGAGCACAAACTCATCTGCAGACATGCATGTGAACACATATTTTTCATCAAACTATTACACCTCCACATCGCCAACTGGCTCCCCACTGAGACCCCATCTGTTTAGCAGACATATTCTACATGTTTACACCTAATGGATCTCAACTGCCATTAATTCCCGTCCCCTGGAAGAAATAAAATCAGTGTTACTGTGTGTATCTCTGTGTGTGGGTTTTGTGTACATTTTCATTAATTTCTCCCAGGTGAGATATTTGTTGAGCTTGTGTGCCAGTCGGGCACAGCCATTCAAAGTGCAGCAGACACTGGGCTCTGATGGCCTCCCGTGGAGAGAAGCTACTAACTGCATGCTAAATGGTCCCAGTAAAGAAGCTAACATGAGCTTGATCTCTCACTGCACTCATCATTTACATAGAGTATTTGTTGACAGAGATGTTGCAAGGTGCAGGTGTAAAGGCTTATAAAAAAAGGGACTTTCAGTACAGTTCAGTTGGAGATTTGGAGGAAACTTTAGAGATGTTCCGTATTCACAAATATGCCCACAATACTTGAAAGTTACACTGCCTCACACACTACAGGACATTACTGAGATTATCGGGTGTGTTTAAGGGCCTAACAAACAGCAACCCAAACTTTTCTCTATTCCTTCTCCTCTGCTGCTTGGTCCTCTGTGTGCGCTCCCAATCGAATGCAGGTCAGCTATTGTTTATCTCCTCTGCTAAGTTCCCACAGGATAACTATACCCAAAGATCCAAGACAGAAAAAAACCTGTCCTGTCAGCAAGTGGTGTGCCGGTGTGGGAGTCTGCCTGTCTAGCTATGGGAAGGAAAGAAGGAGGGGAAAAATAACTTATCTCATACTGAGACAAAAGCAGTGTTCGTTAAAAAGGCTGTAAAAATAAAAATGACGTCTAGATGACTGCATTTCTAATATCAAAGTCTTACCTTGTAAGCCGTCACCTAAGATGGCTAATAATTGTGTGCGCTGATGTCTGAAGATATTCTGATTTGTCACAGTAACAGTGCTTTTATGCTGCTGCTCCATTGTTTTCAATAAACATGATATTTGTTGGCAGTTTCCTGATTCAGCCCCTGTGAGGAGTTTGTCACTGGTTATGAAACAGACTGAAATTTGAAGTGATGCCATTTAATGACCTACAAAAGAAAAGAAGACCACCATCCATCCATCCATCCATCCAGTGTATAAAAATCACTAGATAACCAACATTTAAAGGTCCCATATTATGCTTTTTCTGGTTTTATATGCTCTTTAGTGTGTTTTCCAGGTGTCTTGTGCATGTTTAGGCACATCTATGTGCAAAAATTCAAAGTCCGCGGAAACGCGGCTTCTCCTACCCCCTCCTGCTAGCAGTAGCAGTAGCTGCATGTGACGCTCGGTTCTAGCCCCCCTCGTTGAAAAGTGCAGTGTGATATCACACTGCGATGATATGCCCATTGGCTCATTGTAGCAAGCACAAGCTCATGCTGCACATTAGCTGAATTCCAAATATGGTAAAAGGGGCGTAACATTTCCGAGAATTGTCCGAACGACTGACCAATTACAACAGAGCAGATCGGCCAACCAATCAGGTCAGACTTGGCACACGTGGGGACCCTGCTCGGGGGGGATTCAGAGCGTTGCAAACACAGGCAGATGAGACGGGCTGCATCGATCGGCAGTACATGAAAACAGACACTTTTTTCGAACATTAGCGATTGTGAACGTACTTTAGTAGGCACATACATTAGATATATGAACCACAAAAAGGGCATAATATGGGATCTTTAACACATTTCTCAAGTTTCTGCCTTTGTGTCCGAGTCCTTCAAGGATGAAGCTAACTTATCTCTCTCTGTTATGTTGCCTTTATTTCATATCAATGTCATATGTTCAATGTTGAATATTATCTGGAAAAATTGATGTATGGATGGAAGAGGGTGAGAAAGAAGTTCTTAAACCTGTCTTACATGTATCATGGATTCAAAAGCATTCACAAGCAAAGAAATGGGAGGTCACAATCAGCTTTTTTTAAAGCATGCAGTTCATCAATTTGTGGTTTTAAAAAAAGGTCATTACACAACCGACACGCACTGCTACATATTAAATGGTACATCAGTAGTGAATTTAATACTTCCATAAACAGAAGCTACTCAACAAAATGTAAAGCCAGTCATATCAGTTCCCTTCTGTAATAAAAAAAAACAACTGTTGTATAATTTTAAATTGTGAAGGTATGAAATGAACAATGTTAGGTCTGAATCATTATGGTCAAACTGCAATAGATGATCTCTGAAACGTCACACATAGTGATATTGTGAACTTCCATAAGCTTTGAAGCAATGTTGGCGGTTGATTGTTATAAGTGTTGTTATCCTTTATAACCATCCAGGAAAAAGTCATCTCTCCTCTCAGCACAAATGCTTTCACAGTTGGGTAGACTGAGTGCACTCTAGCTTGTTCCTTCTACAGTTTACTTTACAGCGACAGTATGATATTTTCTATGCTAATTTTATTTAACAAAGTCACAGCCAATAGAAATGCAAATCAGACCAACTGAATACAAATGGGACACGAGCTCTTGATGAGGAAGATAAGGTGACACTTGTAAAAATACAAATGCTTAACAGATTTTGTATTTTGTCTGATTTTGTAAGAATCTCACCTTGCACAGCTCCAAATGTGCAAAGGTTAACTAAGACAAGCTGCCAACTTGTGGCAGACAAAAAACATCTACATGTAAAGACTTTCTTTTTCAGACACTGTGAAGAATAAAAAGGATCAATAGTCACAATGCGTCAAGGTTGGTGATCTTGATTTCTTCTTGTAAATTGTATGAAATGAATTATGTCAACCTGGGACTTTGAAAGAAATCTATTAATCTTTTTATCTTGCAGAGAACAAATGTCTGTTTACAGGTTAACCTAAAGTACGCACAGTATCTGAGCACAAAAATACAAATATTATCTCTGCTTTAATGTGGCAGATCAAGGCTACACCGTCAGCTGCTTCACATGCTCCTTTATATCTCCTGTAGTTTGAAATGTAATCAACTCTCATTAACAGCTCTAAAAAGAGAAGTTGATTTCACTGAGAGTTTAAACAAAGCGGTTTTTCAGCCAACAAAACATTTTCACATTGACATTTTCTGGCATTATTTCTGTAACTCTTACCAACACCCACTCCTCTCCCGTGGCTCCAGTATTCAGGGCTATGCTTTGAAAAAAAAGGAGTAAATGTTTAATTAGTGACAGTAATGAATAGTTAACAGTTGTATATGCCACTTCTTCTGGTCTTGTCTTGTTTTTTTTTTTACTGGTCTCTGCCCCTGTGCTTGTACTCCTTGTGGCTTTCCTCCTGCCTAAATAAGTCATGAGAAATGCCAAAGCACAGTCCAAAAAACAGGCAGGAGATGGAATAAAGTCGAGATCGTAGACACAGCTGCCAGTCCAGGGGTTTGTGGCTGTGCTTTTTTTCCTGTTGTCTGTACAGAATGCTTTAAAAAGACACGCTGAGTGAGTACACTAATCATAATCCATTTATGAACACCACTGTGGATTAAGATATGTGCACATATATGCGTGTTGGCGAGCATGTTGGAGCATACAGCCCAACGAACTCTTGATAAGCAGAGCAGCACCCTTACTGAATAAACCATCAGAATAATTAATCTTACTATTAACTCATTACTAATTCATAAAAGTTCTATAGACACTGCTTGGAAACACAAGATGGAGGATGAGGAAGGTAGAAGGAAGGGACATTTGATGGGTCCTCTGGAAAGAACAAGACAGAAAGAAAGATAGAACATGTGAGAACAACAGGTACACATTTGAGTAGTCCAGTGAGACAAGTCTGCATTAGAAATTTTAGCAAAATTGGCTTTTGCTTGGAGGCTAAGAGACATTTTATTCGTGTCACAAGAGGGCACCATGCCAATATGGCCATTAAGTGGGTATTTCCTTTTACAACAATTAGCTCTCATACACTGTTACCTCATTTGTCATATATCAGAGAGCTCACTGTTCGATGTATTTCTATGCTGAAATTAGCACTGAACACAGCAACATGATTGCCAACTGGCCTGTAGGAAAGGCATTCTGAGAGAAATCTCACTGAGGTCTTTTCATATAGCATTCTTTATCCTTTTGTTTATTGTATTTTTATTTATCCAGTTTTAATCCCCTGGCTGAAAAAAAACATATTTATTGTTGTCCACCATAATCCACTGAATTTTCAAGGTTCATGTGGATTTCAATAATGAATGCACATTCTGCAAATGCAATTCAAAAGACCAGCAGTCCAAGCTATCAATTATCATGCCGATTCTCTCCTGCTAGTGAAATGATTGTATTCTAAAACCTATTATCCTACAGAGTCTGAGCAGGAGGAATAAGCAGACTTACAAAGACTGACACCAACTACCACCAGTGATGACAAATTAAGAAATGCACAGTGTTCTTATGTTAACCTACCCGCAGTCGCCGCTGTCAGTCAATCACCTCTGACAGGCATGACTCACACCTATGGCCTCTCTCATTGGTCGATGACAATTCATGACTAACCTGTCCTCCGAGGAAATTGGGCCGCAGCTATTGATGGGCCTGAATAAGTGACAAACTGTGTGGGTGTGTGTTTGTGTGTGTGTGTGTGTGTGTGTGTGTGTGTGTGTGTGTGTGTGTGTGTGTGTTCATGCATGCGTGTATGTGTGCGTGTCAGTAGGAATATTGTGGGTTGATGACTCAGGCCAAAGAGTCCCTAATCTACTCTGCTCTCCATTAAAGTGGAACATCATCCACTAAATAAAACATGCAGCTTTGTTTTTTTCTGCATGCATGACATTGTGTATTGAACTTAAGCGTGTCAAGTGAGTTGTCATTGAAATCATTTTAAGTTACTGTTATAGAGGATACCTTTATATTGCTGTTCCCAGGACATTGACTAATAACATACTTTAACCATACTTTAACTTATTTTGGAGAGCAACAAACCGAATTGTGCATATACATGCTCAGCTAATGTGGTTCAGGATGAGTTTAAACAGATCTACACCACTTGAGTTGGATTTATGAGGGAAGAACATGATGACACTACGCCAACAGCAAATCACAGATGTGAGATGAGATGTTTGTTTAGGATACATCACTAACTACAGTGCAATGCTGACCAAAGCAGGTCATCCAATTTGATGGGATACCAGCAACTGTCATTGTTACCTGACCTCCATGATGTTGGTCAAGGCTGTGGCATACTCTCTACAATGTACCCTTTGTAGGTCAAGTCTTTACAGGTAAGGCTTTGAGTCCCTCTGACAGTCGCAGAGAAAAGTAGAAGACTTGAAACAAGGTGTTTTGGAAGGACTTTGAACAGCTTGAGATCAATGTTAGCGCTGCATTTATTGATTTTTCTTTGGGACTTGGAGTTTGAACACAACACTGTCATTTTTATGGATAAATTGTAAGCAAAAAGTTGCCTATTCACACAACCAGCATACATAGAGCGGTGTAACGATTTATTTCAGTCACTTTTGTGTCGACAGAATAAAGGTTAATCCAATTTTTCAATCTTTTTGCTCGGATTTGCTCTTCACTATCACTTGAAGGACCTTGTGACTGTTGAGCTATTAAATGCTGTTTTATTTAACAGTTAGGTGTTAAATCTGTCTCCCTGCAGCACTGGGAAGGTTTCATGCTGTTAAAGTTGTTTTGTGGAAGATAGCTTTCTGCTTGTTCTAGAAATCATGTTGGTCAAAGCAAACAATAAAGAACAAAATATGTGATACTAGCCCTATATATGTTGTTCCTGCATTTTCAAATCATAGCCACAAAGTTATTTGCATAAAACCATTTCAGAAACAAAATGATGCAAATAAAAATCAAAGGTTAAATATACTATTAAAAGTAAAGGTGCTGGTCGTGAAACCAACGACACAAACAATGTTTTGCATTGCTGTGGGGAATTGCAAATACTGTTGATTAAATGTTGTTATTGTTGTTGCTGTAAGGATTTGTTTTTTCACATTTTATAGACTAAAGCGGATGGAGGGGTTAAGAGAGAGAGAAAATGTTATTTTGTTAGAGGATTTTTTAAGGCTGAAGTCTTCAATCTCACAGATTCATGCATCGATAGAATAAGACTGAAAATGATTTGTTTCTAAAGAAGTAGACATTTAATGGGAAGTTCATCTGCTTGCTGTTTCATAGAATCCTTACTTACAGTAGATCCAAGGTTTCTGCATGAGTAAGAGGCTGATCAGCTAATCTTGAATCTGAAAAGCCTTGCTTGTCAGGTTGCTATAGTGATGGGCACAGTCAGTGGTTCCTGTGGCATAACGCCATTACACTAATATATCACATATTGTGAAAATCTTAGGTTATTAACATGTCAAAAGTAAGAGGTTGTTGTCACCCCTTTATGGTAGAAATGGACTCTAAACGTGTTTCATTATGTGAAAGGCACACAGGGTAAATGTATTAAGAAGGAAAAACAGCTGTCATATTCCTTCACCAACCAATCACAATTATTGACTTGATTAGGTTTGCATACACAATGTTATCACCAAAACATTAACTTAGACAACTGACTCAAAAGTAGTGTAAGAGTTATTAAGATAAGGGTAAAAATGTGTTCTGTGGGGTAAGAGGGACCTTCACCTTTGACCACCTCAGTTCATCCATTAGTCCAGTTCATCTTTGGTTTCTCTTTAAATGCACGTGTGTGCTTATGGCAATTTTGCAGACATTCACTTGTTGGTAAGATATCAGATTGTTCAGATTTGAAGATTATGGGATGGATTTAAAGTAAAAACATGGTCAACTCTAATAACTAAATACACAACAATAAATATTATGAAGTAACTTAACAGCAAAGGTAGGCAGTAATATGTTTGAAAGAATAATCCCTGTCTGACAAACTCTGGCTCTAATGCCTTTTCACCAACAGCCATGGCCTTAGGAAGAATGACTTTGAATTTATTGTCCTTATGTCCAGGGCTTTAAATCAACTTTTTTGATCACCAGCCAATATGGCTAGTAGATTTTTAAAGTTACCAGCCAACCAGATTTTCCACCAGCCAAAAGTTTGTTTTAAAATGGTCTTTTGTGTAGACCCGACAATCCTTACATGGTATTCATTTCTTGGTTGAATACGAGCCACTCACAGCCATTAAGAATTAAAAGTCCTCATTTTCTTCTTCTTTCTTGTCCCCTGTGTCTGCAGCAGCCTTCCTTTTTTGCTATTCTGGTTTCTTAACTCCAAACAAATATCTCCACGTTTGTTTGGGGTGTTGCACATTGCCTATTTCAAAATGCTTTTCATTTATTTGGTAACAAAAAGGTTAACAACTGTTTGCCTTAAGAACATAAGGTACATTTATTTTCAAACCTGTATTGAAAAAGAGTGTTTTTTTATTTGGTGCAAACCAAAAAGTTCTTAATGGAAATAAATTAAAGTTCAGCATTTGAAATAAAATTATCAAAAGGAAAAGTGCATGATAAAAAACAACAACTAAAAAAACAAACACCTTCACACTAGTAGTGCGCGAGACAAATGTCTTTGTTGGGGGTCTGGAGGTCTCCCCCCCCAAGAACATTTTTAGAACCAGAAATGTCTTTCTCTACATTCTGATCCATTTATGCACAATTTGAGCGATTTGTGCTCCACTTTGTGTCTTTAAATCTAAATCTAATTTAGTGTTCATCACATTTTTATACAGTGATGCATTCATTTGAAAACATGTAGACTTCTGTTCTTGACTTGTTTTATATAATCAAACATAATCCAGAATGACTGTGATTCTGTCACAGACACATGGTCAAAGTAAGTTTTACTGAAAGAATAGTTTTATTCATAGAGGGGCGGGACATCGTTGATTGACAGACAGACAGTCACCATAGTTACTCACTCTCACCTGCCTGCTGCACACTGAACGAGGGGAGAAAGAGCTGCTGACTGAAAACACTTCAAGCTGCTTGCAAAGAAAACAATGTTTCCTATAGAAATAAATTAATGTAGTTTGTCCAAAAAAAATATATAAACAGCCGCGGTCCGGACCTCGCGGATCTCTTCGCCTCCCTCCATTTCATAACGTAGCCTAGGCCTAGTTTAATTCTAGTTTCAGTTATCACAACAGGTGAGCTCAGGGTGGAGAGGCTTGTTAGTAACTTGTAAAAAATAAGAGAGAGCAGAAGAACACTGGCAGCATCAGTTTAAATAACAGGATTATATCTCCCATCGCTGACTGACAGTCTGAGCTCCGCTCTGTCTGACTCTCTGACGTTAACGTCGTTCGTTCAAAGAGTTCGTTGTGCTGTCATCCAAAGTGCAAACCTTAACTGTGCAGATTACTGTTTCTCAAGCCCTGTGGGTTTGAAAAAATCTCACAAACAGTTGCATATAACCGGAATGGAGTTCTTTTTACGGACTAACTCTTAAGTTTCGTTTTTATTTTCAGCGGATGAGCAAAAGGGGAGGGGGAGACAGGTCTGTGTGGCAGCATGATAGAATGAAAAACCCCCCTCCCATTCCCCCGCTGCCGAATGATATGCCGTGGCTGTGGAACCAAACGGAACGGATTTTTGTCTTGAACCGTCCCATCCCGTCCCATCCAGTGATATTTGCTTCATTCATCACCAGCCAAAATGGCTAGTAACTCTACAATGTTACCCGCCAAAGTAAATTTTTACCCGCAGTTGGCGGGTGTTAATTTAAAGCCCTGCTTATGTCACATAAACCCTTTTCACACATAAAATCCTCCGGAGATCACCTGGAGGGGCTGTATATGTGAACGCAAACAGCCGACTTTTCTCGGACTTCACCCGGAGAAGTCCTGCCAGACCCCTTGTATTTTTTCCGCAGAAAGTCCGAGTGGGCTGATGTGAGAACGCAGCAGCATATTCTCCGGATAATTCACCTCGAGCCAATAGGAGGGGGAGTGACGTTTCTATACTGTGACTGCTGCACGGTGCATAGAGTGTCTGCACGCGACCACTGTGATCTCCGTGCACGTAACTAAATGGCTGCATTACATCGTCTGTTCGTCAGTATGTTGTTCTCTACTCTTTTGTTGATGTTGTCATTCTGTTGGACTACACATAGCATTGATATAAAGGCAAATATTGTCATTATAACATCGTATAGCGGACGCTGTTGCTTCGCCCGCTACTTCTGCGTTGTTTTTTTTGCGTCACGTCTTATCTCAGGAAATATGTGAAAACGGCTATTAACATCAATGCAAAAACTCAGGAACACGGTCAGAGGGCAGGTTCCTATCATTGTGACATGTACTGTACTGTGCTGCTGGCATTTCTTCAACTAAATGATTCCACAAGAAGTCATATTTACAATTGCTTGATATTAAATAAGATGTTAGCTCTTCTTCTGTTAGCTAAGAAGTTTAGCTCCATAATATTGGAAGTTGAAAAAGAAGTAATCCTTGATAAAGACAATGTTGCAAATAAAGTGACGTATTTTTCTTGAAGGTCAGTGTTATAGTTTTGTGGAGAGAAATGTGTGCATAAAGTATAATAACCTAGAAAAGACCTTATTGATGACATTAATGTGACAATAGGCTAATGGCTGGTAAAGGTTAAACCCAGGAGCGAGTCTCGAGACTGATAAAGAAGTTGGCTGGACGGTGTGGTTTAGCGCTGAGGTTGACTGGAGCAGGCACCGGAGGAAAAAAAGGAGGAGAGCTAAAGTTAGTCCAACAGATATACCCCCCCCACAGAAGATCATTCCAAAACTCACAAACTGGAGAGGATAGAGCCGTTGTACCGCCGGTGAAGCTGAGACAGACTGGCAGCTTGCAGGAGACACAGGTGAGATGATGAGCTGCTCCTAATTAGGTCAAATGAGCTGCAGCTGAGCCAGCAGGGAGCCTAAAGGCGCATTCACACATACTCCGTGCGCGCCGCAGTCCGTCAGTGCCGCGCACTACGCCGTAGTTAGCCGACACTCTAGTCAATCACTGTGTTCACACAGCGGGCGCTGCGGTCCGTCTCCGGAGCGTGCCACCAGCGCCACGTCGCTATGCTCCATTTCAAATACGCTGCAGGTCTATTTTTGATGGAGTATGCTTCGGACACGCGTCAAGATAGACAGAATATCACAACCCGGACAGGAAGTCAGACAAGGAAACGCACAGAGCATCCGGTCAATTTAAAAATAAAACACAATATATGGACTCACAATCGTATTTTTCATCACTTTATTATCACTACTTAACGTCAAAACAGGCACCAAACGAATAACAAATCATCCTCAGAAAGACAAAGAGACATGTTGTCTGCACGTTTTTCTCTTTATTCCCGCGTGATCTTGTAGTTCTCCCGTGATGTGTGTACAGCTGATCATGGGTGCGCTTTGCTGCGCTGACGTTCCAGAAACGGATCCTGTGTGAATGGGCGCGCGCCGTCCGACGGAAGAAAACCGTGGCGCAGACGGACAGCGGCACGCACGGAGTATGTGTGAATGCGCCTTCAGACCACATCTCCAGCCTCTGCTCCACAAACAAGGAGAAACACAACACAAGGCCAAACTCCACTAACAATAAGAAATAAACTACAAAAATTATACAAAATCGATCTGATAGGTCAGCGGGCGGAGATTCTCACAGGTTGATCTCTTATCTCGAACATAACCTGCTCCGGCGCAGGTTAGGTGTGCTGCATATGTTACCGTGGCAATATACCCAGGTAACAAGTGAACGTCCTTCGTAGGACTCAAAACCCAGGGTTAACCCTGAAGTCACCTCGCTAACCACAAATCCTGCTTCATAGCACAGGCCCCTGATGGAAGGGTCCACCGTTTAGGGGCTTTGACTGCGAGGGCATGATCTTTAGCTGTGAGCGATGGACAGCAAGGAGACCCATGTCCGACGATGTAAGGGGCCTAGATGAAGTGTTAGGGCTAAGGATGCGGTTGTTATATTATTATTATTATATATTAATGTCAGTATTACACGTCAGTGTTTTTGACAGTGTTGTAAAACAACCAAAAGTTTCTTGCCCTTAATACAATACCAGAGAAAAGGAATGCTTCTTTGATTGCTTTCCAAATGAGTGGTTTGTTCTTTAAAGAAGAGACTATATCATCAGCTATTCTGATTTCTCTCTCAGAAACTGTTAAACCTTGAAATGCTACTGATGCAAAATGTATTGATGGCATATCGGCAACGAAACAGAGAACTAGGAAAATGTTGGCGGATTGATCTTCAAACTGAAATCGTATCTGGAAATGTCTTTACAGAGCACACAAATATCATGGGGAGTTTGTTTGTTTTTTCCGACTGAAGCTTAAAGTCTGAAGAGAATTAACTGAGTTCTGGTGCATAACTGTGTCTAAAGCCATGAATGAGTTAAAGCATCTAATTCCACACACAGTGATTTTTTAAGATCAAGGTGTTAAAACTTATTTGTACATTAACCATGAAACCAGTTTGAGTTTCACGTGTGATTCTGCTAAAGCACTTACTTGAGCCTCAGGCAGAGATAAGTGAGAGTCGTTTATGTCTTACCAAAATACACTCTGTGTCTGGTTTGTTTCCAGGATTTGTCATAGCTTCATTCTCATTCCTTCAACATATTAAGTTTTAGTTATATTCCACAAGAACATATAAAACACAATGTTAACAACTTCAGGTATTTCACATTTTCACACAGGTTTATCCCACTCAGTTTTACAAATAAGTTGTGCAGTCCTCTTTTTAAGGAACAACATGATCAAGAATTTATTTGATTTGTATGAAAAAGGCGATAAAAGTATTGAAATTCATTGACATTTTAAATACCTTTTGTTAGTTACTTTCATTTTTTTATATTTTATTAAAGGATTGTTACTTTTTGTTGTTATATGTTTTTTTAATTTAGACACTCTATTATGGCCTTTTTAATTTGTTATTGTGAGACACACTTCACATCACCAAAAGCAGAAACAGGACCATTTTATGGAGAAATGTCAGTGTGATGGGGCTGCACAAGGAGAAGAGCACTTTACTGTTGGGGGCTCAGGGCCTTGCTTGAGGGCACCTCGACAGTACTCGAAAAGTACACTGGCAACTATCCCCTTATCTATCTTGTATTTGTTACCTTGTAAATGTATACAATTAGTATTTATGTGAGGTGGGTTTATGTCAGCTTGTTGATAACGTTAAGAACATCACAGCCAATCACATCTTGTTCTGATTGTTCACTTTTACTCCAGCTCTCAGGAAGGTGTGAGCCCCAACAGATGAAAGTCTCCTCTGGATCTTTGTTCTTTACAAGACCTCTGATGTGCCCTTCTTACAGTATCCATTTGTCCATTTAGTTTCATAGTTAAATCATTCTCTCTTGGTATGCGGTAGAACTCAAGTTCAACACGTTTTTAAAAAGCTTTAGTTGTAAAACGTAACTTTCAACACAAATGCTGGTCCAGTGGAAGAGTATCACAGATATCTGTGGAGGAAATCTCTGATATAAGCTCTTATCCCTGCAATATTAAAAACTCCCCCCGAATGTTAAATTTTTAAAAAGCTACAATCAAGAAGTCAGTCAGACAAGCTGTGGGCCAATAATGTCTCTTGATTTACACCCAGCAGGCTCATATCAGCAGCAGCTCACACTTTAATGGTACGTCATAATAAATGCATGATCACGAATAGGGCTTCTTCATTAAGAAGCAATATGTAGATGCCCTCTTCCTCCACAATGTAATATTCAACTAATGTAAAAGGCTTTAACCTCTTTATTCAGATCATTTACTTTGGAATATTTTAGCATTTTATCAAAATAAGACACATCATGTTTAACTCAAAAGGAAACTTAAATGTATTGGACTCAGTGCTGTTTTTGAGACAGGGCCTCCTTACATGCAATCTTTAAAGTAAGATTACATCAACTTTGGGCGCCGGTGGCCTAGTGGTTTTATCGCGTGCCCCGTGTATGGAGGCTATAGTCCTCGTCGCAGAAGCCGTGTGTTTAAATCTGACCTCAGCTCTTTGCTTCATGTCATCCCTCACTCTCTCCAACATTCCCTGTCTCTCTTCAGCTGTCCTTTTGAATAATGGCAAAAAATGGCCCCAAAGATCTTGAAGTATCCTTAAAAATATATATATATATTTTTATAGTACATCAATAATTTAAACACTTTGCTTATTGAGGTACATAAAGATTGTCATCTGTTAAAGTGCCATTGTGTATTAGTGGTTATGAAGCCTTGAAGGGAGTCATCTTCCTGCCACTTTTAATAAAAGTGAAAATGCTTGGAGGGCCATTTTGGGGAGATGTGGAGTCAGCTGAGTCAGAGGCAGGGTCTGAGACTGGTGATGGAGGAAGTTAGGATGTCACTCTTGGTTGTGCTGCCAACTCAGCTGCTACTTTCTTCTACACACTGCAGTGGATATGACACACACACACACCCACACCCACACACACACACCCCCACACACCAACGCGTTTTTTGTGTGCACCTTCTCACATTCATACGCATCAAAAACCAGTCTCTCTGGGTGTGAAATGACTTTTTTCCTGGTCGGCTTCCGATTGTGCAGTAATTGAACACCTCAATCTTTTTTTTCTTCTTTCTTTTTCTTCCTACTTCTTCTTGCATTTTTCAGAAGTCGTGTATTTTTACATGACTAATTAACATGAATGTGGAATCCTTGATGCACCATCTGTTCCTAAAAGTTTACCAACACGTTTTAATACTGTGTTTTAATACTGCGACCAGAGCTGCAATTCAAAATGTTAATTGCTTTCACTTGAATACGTAACTTGTGTGAGTTTACAAATGATGATGTGAACCTCTAAATGCTTTTCATTTACTTGATTGATAGTATAGTGTTCTTTTTTTTAACTATTTTTATTACTTTAGGTGACTACAGGGGAATATTCACAGTATCATCTAAGTCATCACCATTCTTTATGAGAGGAAAAAAAGTAAATAAAAAAAATACTGATGTATGGTGAACCTTTGGTTAAAACGTGTGTGTTGAGTGTTTATGGTAAAAAGACATATTCTGTTCAATTCAAAATGAAATCCATGTTTAGAGACGTAGTCTGCTTTGGCTCAGTTTATTCACTTCTTTTTGCCCATACTTGCCATGGTAATTTTATCTAACTCTCATGACAACAGCCAATTAGGCAACATTCCTCTTCACAAGCAGCTACATGGACAGATGCTAGACAACCCATTACAAACACTTGCAGTTTCATACGGGTGACGGACTGCTGGCATGGGGATTGGCTGTTAGAGTAAGTGTGAACATTTGTGTGTGTGCATGTGTGTGTAAGTGTGAATAGATAGATGGATAGATAGACTAACAGAGGGAGAAAGCGAGAGAGAGAGAGAGAGAGAGAGAGAGAGAGAGAGATACAGTATACATTAGTATCCACATGCATAATTCTGCACATCTCATCAGGGGAGCGGAGGATTCTTGCGGAGAGATGGATTTAGATGGTGGGTGTTGGATATGAAATATTTATCCGATTTTGTCTCTAAAGAAATCTGAGAGTTAAGTATCAATTTAAGGCCCTAAGGAAAAGGATCTATCCTGCTTTTCCTGACCACATGAAACTACTTGAGGTTGTCAGGGAGAGATGAAGAAAAATGAAACAGAAACATGTAACTCTGATCAATAGAACTGTATTCATTTTTATTTTTTTTAAGGTAACGTTTAAGGGATGGGGGTCTCTGGTAGGATCGAATGGGAGGGGGCTGTTTTTAGCTACCCACTGTTCTTCTTATCTTTCTTTTTTGACTTCTCATTTTTTTCCCCATAAATGTCTCTCTCTACTTCTCAGCCTCCCCCTCTCCTCTTAATTTCTACCAAACCAAATTTTTAACTTTTGGTTTATCCTGTTCCTCCCTTTCCTTTCTCCCCACATATTTCTTCTCCACCTTTCCCAAAATGCATCTCTCTTCCTTTTCCCTTCTTCCTGTTCTGCATTCCCTCCTCTTATTTATTTCCTCTCTCTTCCTGCTTATTTTCAAGATCCCTTCCCCGACTGCTTCTGCTCCTTGATGTTTGCGGTGAGCTTCTAAAAAGAGAAAAATTATTTTATTTAGCTCTACATGCAAAAGATAATTCTGAACCATTAAAAAAAAAGCTGTAGTCTTAACACCAAGACTGAGCTGTTGAAGCGTGCCTGCTCTGTTTTTATTTCATCCATGAGGCTCTTCTCCAGAGCATCTTACTCACTCCTCTTCAGCTCTTCCTCCTTTTTGGCCAATAGGTTCGGGATGTCCACATGGGCCCTGGTTCTGGCCCGCCTCTTTTCAACCTCCCTTTTTAGCAGGTCATCCTTTTTCTTTGACCTTCTGTTGAAGCCGGCTCGCCCTCTATATATCTGCCTGTGCCCTCGCAGACCCATCTGCTCCTTTAGAGACTCATTTTCCTCTTTGAGAGACTTTATCTCATTGATTGCAGAGTACAGGGCAAATCTCAGGCCAGGCTCAACTGCATCATCAGCAAGGCCGGAATGTTTGAAGTCGAAAAGGCACCAAACAGCATGGGTCCAAAAGGCTGGAAACCAACAACATACATATCTTAATACAGTCTTTATAGACCTGGAATAAACAGAAACAAAATCTATGTTATTCAATACGATGAAAATTCTCTAGTCTATGAAAAAAACTCCCTGGAGTACACCTCAACACAGCAACATAACTTGAATTCATACATTTTCTAAAGCAAAAATATAAAATATAATCTCACCACATGTTGTTACAAGGGGTTTGCTGTTTTCAAAATCATCACAAACATTCCACAGCACCTGTTTTTCAGATTCAGATTCAGATGCATTTGTTTGGGGTTAAGTTTAGCTTACAATGAATTATTCAAGTTGTGAAATACTCACTTTTTGAACACGGTATTACAAACATTTTCTTTCCAAAGAGATTTTGTCAAGATGTGAAGAAATAACAGCAAAACAAGTAAAATGGCCATGAAAAAAGTAGTGCTGGAAAAAAAGTGTTCATCAAAACATCTTTCAGGGTCAAAAGAGAAAAAAAAAACGATGGTATTATTGTGCGTCCATGTAAGCACTGTGAAGATGAGCACCTATTTACTGTCACTGCAGGTAAAGTTACTGCACAGTCACTGGACAGTTAGACTTGTAACTAAGCAGACATGAATGACAGAGTGATGGTTGTGGTAACTGCAGCTGAATTTTATAGATGTTTGTTTAGGTTCATTTTGCAATAGTCAAAAACAGAGATAGTACTCAGCGTAGCGGTTTTTCCGGGCAGAAAGCGCTGGCTGTACGTCCGTCCTGTCTCTATGACAACAGTCAGTTGACATTGGCTGCTGTATGACTGACACTGCTCCGCTGCTTATTGCTGTATGATATTATTTGAGATCGTCTTTACCCCAGCAGACCAAGAGTATGTGGGTACAAGACACAACCTGTAGGTGGCAAAAATCAAGGAATATCAAGCATTTGGAAAGGAGCGCCGATGTCGATATCGCCTTTCTGTAAAGTTGAAAGATTTTCCATTCGAAGCGTAAATGATCAATGTAGGTGTTATTTTATTTTAAATCTACACAGACTGTCCCTTATATTTTCTTCAAACTTTATTTCATTAGGAATTCATTATCAACTTGACACTATTTTAAAACTGTGAAAATAAGTTAGCCTAACAATTTACTACCATGGAGTTCATGTGCCATGGTAACTTTGGCTATGTTCATAGTATCTGTATATCTTCTTTAAAGAGGGTCCCAAAGAATACACAAAACGAATCACAATCCAAAGGAAAAATTTATTATCTGCTCTGTGGAAAAAATAGATATAAGGTATACATTTTCATTGAGAAAAGGGTCGAAATACTGAGGCATGCAGTTCAACCTTAAGAAAGAGAAGAGACACTGAATCATTTTAAATACAGACAGACTTTCTTGAACAATTAAAAGATTCCAATTACAAACATACATAAAAGACAAAAACATGAAAGCCTAGGACAAAAGGGACTTTGAATAAGTGCTGATCAAAGTATCTTTGTAAAGTGATCTGATGGTCATTTCTGTGAACGACAAGATTCAAAGGGACAAGAATTATTTCAAGTATAAAGCCTATTTAAAATGAACACTTTAGAAGATAAGCAAATACAAATATTTTAATCCCACATCAGAAGAAGGAGCAATCTCATCAATCACTCAACAATCTCATTTTAAAAGATAACACGTCAAAAGACCCTACTGTATTTAATATGGCATGAAGAAGAAGAAGATTTGTGTAAGTTAGGTACAAAAGCTCAGCATAATTCAGTTGTGGTTGAATGTCTCCTTGAATGTTAAGCAACAATACAAAACACCAGCACCGAAATCAACCTCCTTTAAAATGAGCTGAATATGAGGCTTAAACGTACAGTGTGTAAAATCCGCCGCTAGGGGGCTCTCAATCAAAACAATAACAAAAGATGACGTCGAGGCTTGCAGTGTATTATGGGTAATCAATACGAACGGGCGAAACCGACCTGAGAAAGACAATATGTGTACTGACGATGTATCCAAGTATAATTTACATGACGTTTTATATCACAGCAGCACATACAGCGACAGAACGGCAGCTTTCAATAGCATCTAGCGCTAGCTTAGGCTATGCAGCGGTCTTTGACGTAACATCCAGTGTTTCCTTGACAAAGATCAACATTTCCTGTCTATCGTCGCGGCTGCCTACAAGACACGTACCGTTACAACTATAAAAAAATTACGTATTTCTCTGGCTTTGATAACTTTTGGAAATATTTGAGGTGATGTAAGTACTCAACTAAAACATATATATAACATGGGTTTAGTCCATTTTTAATTTAAGTTAGATATTTTAATGTAAACATTAGCATGCAATTCTACATACTGTACCTTTAAAAGTAAGGTCACAGTCAGTGAACTCAAATATTTAATTCTAACAATTTAATTCCACTTTCTCAAAGGAAGGCAAGAATAAACCACAGAGTCGGTTGGTTAGAGATTTGGTTCTGCTTTTGACAATTTGGACAATCACTGAAAGAATGCATGATTAACTCGGGCCATGTCAGGGACATTCTGTAGCTTTAAAGGTCCAATGTGTAAGATGTGTACTGAATTTAATCATAAAATGATCTAACTTGTTATTAGACATTAAAGGTCCTATATTGTGCTTTTTCTGGTTTTATATGCTCTTTAGTGTGTTTTCCAGGTGTCTTGTGCATGTTTAGGCACATCTATGTGCAAAAATTCAAAGTCCGCGGAAATGCGGCTTCTCCTACCTCCTCCTGTTAGCAGTAGCAGTAGCAGCATGTCACGCTCGTTCCCTAGACCCCCTCGTTGAAATTTGCCAGTGTGACGTCTTGCCAGTGTGGTGTCACTGATCCAAGCACATTGGCTCGTTGTAGCAAGCACAAGCTGATGCTGCACATTAGCTGTATTCCCAATATGGTAAAAGGGGCGTAACATTTCCGAGAATTGTCCGAACGACTGACCAATTACAACAGAGCAGATCGGCCAACCAATCAGGTCAGACTTGGCACACGTTGGGACCCTGATGTGGGCACTTCTGAGCGTTACAAACAAAGGCAGATGAGACAGGCTGCATCGATGGGCAGTACATAAAAATAGACACTTTTTTCGAACATTAGCGATTGTGAACGTACTTTAGTAGGCACATACATTAGATATATGAACCCCAAAAAGGGCATAATATGGGATCTTTAAATTGAAGTGCTGGTTTCTCTGTTAACAGTGCCAGTATGTCCTCTTCCTAAGTTTCATTCCAGTGCTGAATGGTGAGTATTTGTTTTGAACAGAGAAGGTAGGCGGTTTTACGGCAACTCCACATGGCCGTTTTGGGCACCCCATCAGTTTGCCAGGCAAACCAACAGTTGCTGCGATGAAAGCGGGCAAGCGAACTGGTTCAGACATAACTGATTCATTGACAGACCTAAAAAGCCTCGGCATCTTACTCATAAGCTCTACGACCAGAAACAAGGATCAACATTGGAGATGCTTTTGAAAAATAAAGAGAGATTAGAACGCAGAAAGGTTTCAAGATGGTGCAGAACTGGCTAAACACTTAATGACAAGCCCTTTGATCAATACTCTTTTATAATTAAATGCATTGGGGGACCTTTTTTTCACCTGAGAAACAAGTCAGCTCATACAAGGACATAAGCTTAAGATCTGGCTTCAGCATTACAAAACGAGAAGCTTTAGCTGTATGGGTGACAAAGACAAGGGCTTAGAGAATCAGGATCATTAGTCCGAAGTGAAGTTTCTGAATTATTTCTTCTTTTAAGTTTCCTGGGATGTTTACTGTCTCTTGCTGAAAATGACTCAAATTTGATAAAACATAGTTCCAAATTGCAAAACCTGACTGACGTTATGAAATCAGTACTTAATATTTTCAGTTCTTATTCCATCTTCTCTTTCTTGAGGACTGTTGTGCAAGTATAATATATTAATAACTCAGTTCAGGGATATGATTGAAGAAAATAAAGTGTTCAATTCAAGACGGGAACACACTATGACCCCAGCTCCATGACCCTACTTTATGCTTCACACTTCTCCCTGCACTGCTGCTGAAGAATTTCTGACATCTGACACATAATTGTCCAATAAAGAAAAATAGTAAGCGTTGAGAAATGTATTATTAGTACTGAAGATCTATCATAAAGCACTTAACAAAGATTTCCAGGTTCTTATTTTGCTTTGCTATTTAGAAAATAACAGTCAGTGGCGAAACGTGCCAGGACTAAAAGCCTAAAAATTATTAATAATAATAATAATAATAATACATTTGGGCTGCACGGGGGTGCAGTGGTTAACGCTGTTGCCTCACAGCGAGGAGGAGGAGGTTCCTGGTTCAAATCCCTGTCAGAAAGGCCTCTCTGTGTGGAGTTTGCATGTTCTCCCTGTGCATGCGTGGGTTCTCTCTGGGTACTCTGGCTTCCTCCCACAGTCCAAAGACATGCTTGTTTGTTAATTGGTGACTCTAAATTGCCCGTAGGTGTGAATGTGAATGTGGCTGGTTGTCTGTCTCTTTATGTCAGCCCTGTGATTGACTGATGAACAGTCCATGGTGTAACCCCGCCTTCTGCTCAATGACAGCTGGGTTCGGCTCCAGCCACCCGCAATCCCGAACGGGAAAAGCAGTATAGAT
Source organism: Tautogolabrus adspersus (assembly GCA_020745685.1). Classification (NCBI taxonomy): domain Eukaryota; kingdom Metazoa; phylum Chordata; class Actinopteri; order Labriformes; family Labridae; genus Tautogolabrus; species Tautogolabrus adspersus. Next base: position 10,498,498 of record CM036537.1, on the reverse strand, counting down.
AATGGATGGATGGATGGATAAAATATTTTATTTATAAAGCACTTCCAACTACTCAAATAAATCTTACATTAGTTAAAAATAGAAAGATCAAAACTACATAGGAACAAATGAACAAACATGGCAACATTACACAAGCTTAAATAACATCAAAACCTTGTTGAACTTTTTACTGTTTCAAAACTAGCTATATTTAATTCACTGCCAACAAACTTAAAAAATAGATAGAAATCATGGTTGAAAATGTAAAACTTTTCTCTCTACGATCTTGTTTCCTTTAATCAGTATGATGTCAGTGCTGGTGACAGCAGAAGCTGAAGAGCAGAACCAGGAGCAGTCTGTCAAACACACTGTAGCTGTGGTAGCTAACTTCATCCACTTAATCCTACCTGGCTGAAAGGAGTCCAGTGTTATTGCCCATGACAGGAGTTGGTATGAGATGGAAATCACTTAAAAGACAATAATCTTTGGAGGCTGGTGTCAGGTGGAAAAGATCTAATATGTTTCTTTCCCTGTCACTCTGAAGCTAAGCCCTTTTTTTTTGTTTAGCTTTTTCATGCTCATCCTCCTCATCTAGTCTCTCTCAGCTCACCTCCTGTGCTCACACTTCTTGAAACAAGAAGGAAGCGCTCCAGTAACATCACCCATCCAACACCCTCATCATCATCTTCATCATCACCATAATTATCCTCATTGTCATCCCCTTTTTGGTTACATTCACTGCAGTTTCGAATATAATTGGAAGCTTGAGGTAGCGTCAGAAGTTATGTGCTTCTCCCCTGTGAGGCAACCTCCACCTCTTTCTCTCCTCTCACTCCTTGTAGTTTCCTGAGTCGTGTCATTGTGGTTTGATGCAAGTAATTTGCCGGCGAAGATTCCTCCACAAACGAGCAGCTCAGAACAAGTGGTTCCCCTAGAAAGCCGTGTTCCCTCCTCTGTGCATTAGAGAGGAAAGTGTCACTGTGAGTGTGTAGTACTGTCGTGCTGGATTAGAACTAGGTTGAGAACTATGAGGACAGGATGAAACAACGCATGCTTTCTGTTCTATCTTGCTGATAAAGGAGGAGAATTGATTGGGAAAAGTGCCTGTGGAGCACTTCTTGTTCCGATCACAATCTTTTCTGAGGCCTAGTTAGAGAGTTTGCATGTCTGCATTGAGATTTAAATGTTTGAGTAACTTCTGCTCTGGCTGACAATGTCTTAAATCACTTGAAAAAGTTAAATGTGCATGTAGCTGGAGAAGTAACTCAAACTATGACTTCCCATGTTAGCTTGCACACAGTGAATATGTGTCATCATCAATTCGGTTTAAGCCTCTCAGTTTATCTGTAGTACTAAACTCATTTTCCATTTTCTAAAACAATTATACACATCAATCAAACACACGACTTGTACACTGGTAAGAAAACGGTTATATAATGCAGTGGCGGATTTAGTCATCCGTTGGGCTAATGTAGTGGTTCTGAATCTATGGGTTGGGACCCAAAAGTGGCTCGCGGAGCAGTCTTAAAAAAAAAAAAAAAAAATCTCAAAAAGTCTGTGAAATTGCATTTTAAGCATGTTTGTTTTGTTCTGTTCCTTTGATCAGTCACATATTGTGTACCTTTTTTTTAAACAAATCAGATCGGTTGAAAATATCAGAAATTTGGGTACTGATTTTTTGAGAAGGAGTTGGTGGTGGCTCCTGAGGTAAGACCAGATGAGAACCCCTGGTCTAATGTACTGTACTAGCCAGTTTAGAGAGGTTGATTGCAGTCCTCCTGTGTTTCGATCTTTTGTTACTACAGTGAGAGAGTGTTTCTAGTTTCTTTCATCCCCCTCTTTCTCTCTCTGTCAACTGTGGAATAGACCATGTTGTGCAGGCAGGGGGGTGGGGGGGCCTAAGACATAAGTTATAGATGAATTAGGGAATTGCCTACCTATGCCTAATGCCAAAGTCTGCCACTAACAGAATGGAAGTAGACAGTGAACATGTTGGTCAAAATTATGCAGGCATATAATGTATATCTAAACATAAAATCACATAATAATCCCAAAATGGATTCACTTGTAGACCACATTTCTAATGTGTGCTGAAAAGCTTTCATACTTGGATGTCTTTACTATCGTCACACTTCCGGTGCAAACGTCTCGGTAGGTGATGATTAAAATGCTCCAACAGTCTTCGATGTTACTTGAATGAGCCATATTTGACACCCACACACAAGGGGACACATGCAGGGAAAGTCACATAAGCAAACCTGTTCGTATGCACACATATACTGCGTAAAAGAAACAGATGTTTGCCTCAGGAACTCCCTGGATCGAAGTCAAAAAAAGAATTCCTACACCTTGACATTTCTTCATGTCTCAGTTAAGTTCCGAGCAGATGTCACAGCTAACCCGAACTGCCTCCCACTCAAAGGTGGCTCTTATCAAAGAGTCAGTGTAATACAACGCCAGAAAAAAATTAAAGGGAGTTTTCACTTCAGCTTGATGTCAACATTTATTTCCATACACGTGAACGACCATAAAAGTCAGTTCAACATACCATAAAAGTAATTTAAAATTATATCACAATGCAAAAAAAATCTAAATCCAGCCACTTTGTTTTCCACTGGATGATGTCATCTGAAAAATTGTCTCAGGCATTTTTGGAGTGCCGGAATAGCTCATAGTCTTTGTAATACCACATTAAAGGCAGGGTTGGTAATTTTCGAAAACTAGCATGATTTTGAAAGTAGCATTCTCTCAGTGCTCCGTCTACACCCACCCCCTCCCTTCTGTGCTCCCTCAAAAGCCACGCCCCTCCCTTACATGCACAAGCGCTGTTGCTCCAGAAGCGGACTTCAGCTCATCGCTTGCATTGTGTAGAAACTACGTCGTCTTATTCAGCAGTAGGTAAACTCACAGTTTAAACTCCTACATTGGTGACACGCTTTGAGAGTGGGCTAGTGCACGCAAGTTGTAGAGCACGAGCAGAGAGACAGGGAGGCATGATTGGTTCTTAAAATTGGTACCTCATGGCAGACATTGTTTGAAGTTTTTACATGCTTACACCTGCAACAGATGACAGATTTTTTTTTCGTTCCTTTTTCAGAGCACATGAATTATTATTTTCTGTCAGGACCTAAAGACAATTTCTTACCAAAATCTTAAAAAGTGTATCTGGAGAAAATTACCAACCCTGCCTTTATAATAATAATAATAATAATAATAATACATTTTCTTTATAGCGCACTTTATATTTGAAATCTCAAAGTGCTACAATTAGAATAAAACCATAAAAACAATAGCAGTCAGACTGGTAAAATCAGGCAGAGGTAAAACCTAAGCATATAACAAGATCTAAAAGCAGTGGTTTCAGGGTCATCAGGGAAAAGGGTTTTTAGGGAAAGGCTCCTAAAGAGGAAAGTTTTCAGGTCCTTTTTAAATGAGTCCAGTGTCTGTGGGGCCCTCAGATGATCCGGAAGATAAGCTGTTTTAGGGCTTTTTTTCCCCTTATAGGACAGTGGATAGAGTCAGAATTCCGGAAGAGAAAGAGAGTAGGGAATAACATGCAGGAAAAGAGCCACAGGTCGGATTCAAACACCCGCTTGGACAAACTAAAGCCTCCTTAAATGGGGCGCGCACACTAACCACTAGGCTACCGACCCCCCCGAAATGCGACCTTGAAACAGGCAGATACGTCTGACAGAATCAGATTCAAGGTGAACAGCCATCTGTTCTGACTAAATGGGAAAGAGACGGGATCGAGGGAGAGAAAGTGACTTAAGTTCACAAGACTGGCATTAATAATGCAGAAACAAATATTATGTTCTGCTGAAAATGCTCTTCCCCGCTTCATATAAACTTCTACAGAAATCCTATGCAACATGAAACATTTACAAAGGCCCTTGGATGCAGTCACAACGTTGTGATATGACACAGATTAATGTCTTAGGCTGACACTATGTGCCCCACAGATTCACTTTCCAACCGACCACACTGATCAGGGGGATGTTGTTGTGTGCTAAAAAGTTAACTTTCTTCCTTGATAGTTCATTTCATTTCATTAACTCAACTTTTTATACACAAGCAAAATGAAATACACTTTTTTTAAAGGACTTGGAGCCTTAAAGACATTTTTTTATGTAATGCTTGATGGGTGCATTGGTTGTACTGTATGTGCATTGGTTGTTAACTTTTACAATTTGTTTTAAGACATTTAAAAGACAACCTTGGAGAAGGATGACAAAGCAAAGATAGTGACATTTAGGGGCATTGTGCCTCTGCAGTGCGCACCATGTTGAATTACCCTGTTGTCTCCACATAATAGACTAAGATGATAACTTTACAGTTTCTGCAGACGTTTGCAACAAGGTTACAAATGAGGTCATCTCACTGAGCAAAGAGTCCTTAGGGACTTTAACAAATTGAAAAAGTGAGGATGAAAACTGAAAATTAATTTGCAGCTTCGATTCAAACAATTGAAAATCATCTGGATTAGATCCAATATTAAAAAATTCACTCAGTTCATCATCCCCTGCAACTCCGTCTCCCTCAGTGTGTCATCTACTTTGTCTCACACTGTTACACAGTTTCAGACACATATTCCAGTCTGGCAAAGGGCCTAGCTGTAGGGCTGAGCATATGGCCGATGGCTATGGGGGCATGGAGGGAGAGAGAGAGAGAGGGGGGAGAATGAGGGATGATGGGTGAGAGAAAGAGCGATAGCACCAAAGCTGGCAGGGGAAATGCTTCAGTGTCATTTTATATGCCAGCTTGGGTGGAGGGCACATAAGCTTACTGTAAAAACAGACCTGCACTAAAATACACTTTATTATATTTATACCTGATCATAAACTCACACACACACACACACACACACACACACACACACACACACACACACACACACATGATAGAGAAAACATTATATTTGAGCTCTTCCTCCTTTAAAAGCCAGACCTATAGCTTCACTTTTACCCTGGAACATTGAATGAACCTCAATCCCTCTGTCGTGTTATATGAGGCATGGGATTTGTGTGTGTGTGTGTGTAAGTGTCTTTATGTGTTTGTGTGTGTGTTGAACAGGCAGCAGAGCTTGCTGGGTTATCGTGGCAGGCTCGTGGGCCTTGTCAAAATGCGTGTGAGAAAATTCAGAGTGACAGATGTAGCCTTTCTGCACACTCACACTAACATGGTTATTCTCCCACCGCCCGCTTCAATGATTTCTCATGCACACACACTCAAACAGAGGGGACACACACACACAGACACATATAAATGGAAGTTCAGTTGCTGTGACCACACACACACACACTCGCAGTGCTTTAGCTTGTTGCAGTGTTGCAACTCTTGCTGCACGCAAAGATACACAGTTTACTCCTAATGTCTCCAGATTGGTATGTGGGAATTTTCTTGAGTCCAGTCTGTTGATTCTTTAAAGCCTTAACAAAATAAGCGCCAGGAGAAAAATTGGCCACTTGAGTGACTTCAATATTAAAAACTGCCAGTTTAAATGTTTCTGAGCGGATATTGCTTGAGACAACAAATCTCTGTGACCTGATCATTTCCAAGATAATAAATCAAAGTCGTTTTAACTTTAATGAATTTCAACCACGTTCTGATTGAGCTCAGAGATGAGACTTTTTTGAGTCCATTGAAGCGTGTAGCCGAGGCCCCTATCTGATCATATATCAATGGCACTTCCCTTTGCCACATCTTCCTCCAGCACATTATCACTAGCACTGTCAGATACCAGTACAAATGAGAAAACAATGGGGAGATGAGAGCAAGTTGTTGAATATTCATAGGGAGGATAAGGATGCAACTGGGACATTTTGGGGCTTTATCGGCACTAACAGGATCTAAGCCGTGGTAATTCATGCTAAACCCAAGCCGAATCGGGCCCAGTGCTGTTTCTGTAGAGGGAAAAGAAAACTAAAGGAAAAATAGACTTGGGTCAAATCTCTTGAGTGCTTTTGCGATCTGTTTCCATGTCATCTCCATCCCCGTTTCATTCATCACAACAAGCTAGTTGAGATATCTCTTATTCTCTTCATTTCCTCCACTCTGTCACGTCTAGAGCTGGAGGCAAAGAAAGAGAGCAGAAGGAATCAAGAAAACAAATTTGAAAAACTGGATGCTTTCTTCTTCTTCTTCGTCTTGGTTAAAGGAGCCATATGAGGCAAAGAAAAACGAAAAGAACAGCTTTGAGCGTCATCTTTGTTGAAAGGAACAGACGCTTCTCTCACAGATAGTGAATATGCAACCTGGGGGAGCATCTCGTTGGCATATTTGTTGTCTGACCCCACGCTCTGTTACTCCTCATCTAAAGTTGTTGACCTTTTGGAGAGTCTGACTTGGCCATTTCTCAAAACGCAGCGCTTCCTCTTGAGACCAAGCTAAAGGTATTAGTATTTGACTGCCTGACCTTTCCCAAAGGCTTCTGGGTAAAAGACAGTGACCCACGTGGCCTGTATGTCTCTGGTGGATAAACTGTGTCTTTCAGTGTGTGTTCAGGATGTATGAAGTATGCAGTATATGTTTTTTTTTATCTGTATCAGAGAACAGCAGATCAAGCTTTTTTTGCTCAGGGGACACATACACTCAAAACAAAATTCAATAAAGTTCACTTAATCTGTTTGTTGGTTTGTTTAGCATAAACAGTCGATATACAGTGAAGATACCTGTCCTCATCTTACAGTGTGCAATATGATCAATATCAGGTTGTGATCGCTGTTGACCTTATGTCACTGCTGACTTCAGAAAACTTTAAAAATGTGACATATAAATGATAATTCATGGTACTGTTCGTATGAAAGGACTGGACTGGAGGGTCGCCGGTTCAAGTCCAGGTGCAGACCAATCACACGGCAGCCCCTCACTCTGACATCTCTCCATTAGTGCATTTCCATGGGATCCTGTTTGTATTTCATGTGTGTTTAGCATGTTCAACAAGAGAGTGTAAAGTTGAATTTCCCCCTCGCAGGATAATTAAAGTACATCTTGTTCTTCTTCAAATACAACAAACATTTATAGGAGCAAAAGCATGTGCATTTACAGTTATCACATGATTATATCATTTCTTAAAAAAATCAATTCAAGGGGGGTTTTAGGGTGAGATAAGAAAATGGCATTAACGGGAACAATTTGTCAAAAAAAATCGTTCATTATAAACCGTACCGGCAGGCCATCCCCACCAACGATCCAGAGGAATATGAGACAAGCGAGCCCAAGACCTCCCAGGAAGATATATGGTTACTTACCCTACATGGTATTTGAAGATTAACACAGGAAAACAAAACAGTAAAGTGTCACACATAATTAATACTGACTTTTTCAGTGAATGTGAAAAGTATTCCTGAGGAGTTTGGTGAGTACTTCATGACACTGTAATTATACTGCTTGAATATGACCCAAATTATACAGGTAATTCCATTCCCATCAATTTAATGACCTTATTAGGGACAGACCATGATTTGTTTTTGTCGATGTGCTCCAAGCTACCATTCAAGACTGAGTTATTAATTGGATCCTAATTTTTGATGGGTCAATCTTCAAGCGTTGTTGCTTGTGGCTCTTTAAATGCAAAACAGCGTGCATGTAGATATAGGAACATTTAAAAATAACATGAGAAGTACAGAGAACAAACAGAAAATACAGCTGAGATAAATGTAAGCACAGAGGAAGACAGCTTAAATGCCTGACAAAGGAAAATAGGAGGGGAGAGGGGAATTATTTTTAGTTTCACCATTAAAGCAGGCAGTGACCATCGCAATTTAATCTGACCTCAAAACAAAGAGGTCTGTGTGTTGCTGTGAATGTAGAGCAGAAGACAGGTCAGAGGGATAATTGGTAAATTGTGAATACTCATGCCTGGCTGTCATCACGGCAGACACATATAAAAACTTCAAAGGCTTGTTTTAGTAAGAAACAGCTGTGTTGCACACTCATACTGAGGAGCTGTGATGGCTACATGGATGTATTGATGCGTGATGAATTCTTTGACACAAGGATGTGTTCAGTCACATAAACAACAGCTGATGTAAAACAAGAACACATCACGGCAGCACTGGAAAGAATGGAGTACAACGATTACTAAATCTGACTCGCAGTTGAGATTGTAAAAGGCTGGCACCATGCTGAGGCTGATGACAGAACATCACATGAGCACCAGATGTTTCGAAATCTGGGGTGAGTTGCAGCCGTCTGGTCCGTCTGTAACATGCGGCTGAATGATTCGGCACTCATCCCGAGTGCACGAAACACCCACATGCACATGTATATATGACTTGAACACATCAGCACCTGCTGCCAATTAGCTGTAAGTCTCCACCATCTGAGAACAGATCACACTCGGTGCCTCTTAGTGATATGCAGAGCTTCCAGGTAATAACAGTCTCCATTTGGGTGATTGAGTAGTTAAATAGGATACTTCGCTGAGTTTTTTTTCTCCCTGCCAGGTACTTAGAAAGGTACTTGACAAATATGTGAGAGGCTCCAGATGTGCTAAGATGAGGTCCCCCAGCGAGAGCTTGTTGTCCAACAGCTAGTCTGTTTCTGAAATGTCCTGGTATATAACATCAGAGACTCAATGGAAATGTACATGCAGAGACATGACGCTTCTGAGAACTAGAGAGCATTGACATGCTCATGGTCAAATTGATTTAATCATTCATAACGTAACAGCTTAATTGTCTTCTCGTTTTATTATATTTTGCTTCCTCTCTGTATTGATATTCTGGCATGGGGGACGTGTAAAGCACCAGATAGCCTTAATCTCATTTAGCTTTGGACACTGTTCTAATCATTGCACCTTTGTAGCTTTGTACGTATTTTTTGAAGGCATTTGTTGTGTTTTGTTCACTTTCCTTAAAGGAAGAATGTGTGACTTTTTGATCCCTTGAGCACCAGCATGAAACCAAAACAAACTGCTGTTTGGCGACACCTCCGCTATTCTGAAGCCTCCGCTCTCCTCCAGCGACACACCTCCAACCTCTCTCCACTCGCGTTCACACGAAGGAGTTATCAATTCGAACGCACCTTAATTAAGCACCATTAAGCGCAAGCGGCGGACACAGAATGACCGTGATCGAAAGACACTTACGTGACATCCAAATAAGCAGTGAGTGGGCTGTGTTATTCTTCTTTTCTCTGGACCTTGACTAAACCAGCTTTATATGCAAGGCCGTCCACGTAAACCTGATGTAAACACGACTCCCAAAACAATACAGCTGGGGGGACTCACGCTTCTCACTCATTGTAGACCGTCATGACTCAGATAAACATTTACATAGGATAAACTTGATTTCTGCTATATTTATGTGTAAAATGTCACACATTCTTCCTTTAATAAAAATCAATCTAGCACCACTTTCTTCCCATTTAGGCCCATGTCTACGATTTATTTACAAAACATGCACTGCAGTTAAGAGCTCAAGCCTGCAAGGCACGATATTAAGTGACTGCTCTTATTTAATTAATCCAAAGTAGCAAACAGCATCAACTAATCCAAACTGTGCTGCTGGAACAGCATAACCCTAATGTGAGGGACAATATCTCCTTTAATTTTAGTGATTAACTCCAAATGAATCTGCAATCTCCCTTTTTTAGTGCTTGACACTAATGCATGTAAGCAAAACAGGCTTCAGATTTAACAGGAGTTCCTGGTAAGAAAAAAAAAAATCTCAGGAGATGTTGCTTCAGTATCTCGTGTCCTTATAAATTACCCTGAATGCAAATCCTGAAGGAAAGATGAATGTTAAAGGCTCCACAATCTGCCATCTTGTGTAATGCACTTATGTGAAGTCCCTTGTGTTTCTATACGCAGGAGATATGCCACCTGTGAATGTGTTAATCAATGATGGGAATAGTCTATTCTGCTGAGTGAGTGAAGATGCCGCTTGCTGCTGTGCTATTATGCAGGCTGAGAGAGAGAGAGAGAGCAAGAGAAACAGAGGGAGAGGGATAAAGAGACTTCCTGCTGTTGTTTCAGATATGGCGACTCTTTTTTTTACCAAGCACACAGACCTGCACACATAAATACACAAGTACATTTATAGGCTTCCTCCCTTAGCGTATGCTGACAGTCACTGCTGTTGCTACAATGGGTTAATGAACCCGTGGAGAGATCAGTAGATTCCAGCTGATTCCAATGATTGAATCTCTGTTCAAAGAAAGAGCTCACACAGTGCATCCTGTTTTAACTGACATGACACCGCAAGAAGAACAATCTTGGACTTATCCCAACAGATTTGTTTTTAGATCTTTGACTGTTAGGAAACAACATTTACGTTTAAACCTCGAAGAGTAGAGCATAATGATTTTTTGTCGATGTAGTGGACAAACTATTAACAGAGGAAGTTCATATCGAGTACCCAAATATCTCTAACTGGAGCTTGAGGCTTTGTTGAGCCAACTTGCTCCAAGAAAACCTGGGTTTGTGGGTTTCATTTTATTGTAGACCACTGAGGTTACAGGTCACATAACATGCACATGTCCACACACTCAGCAACTAAAAAAGACATGCCATGTCTAGTCTTGAATGGAAAATAAGCAAAGCAATCTCAGTTATAATCAGCGCATGACAACAAGCTATATCATGAAATATTGTAGTGTGAGAATCTTTGAAATAAAATGATGACACACACTGGATCAATGATTCACCAAACACAAGTGTCTGTTTTTTGGCCGATGGAGCACATCCACTCAGAGCTTAAGGAACTAATCCGCCAGCTTTGAGATTGCACTGAAACCAGTGTTGCCAGATTGGACTGACAAATTAGTCACCTAATCAAAGCACTGAATATGCACAGTCATCATGAGAACAGCCAAACTTTTGACGTTCACGGAGAAGGTAAAAATAATGTGTAATGAATCATTGTTTTGATCATATCCTATCTCCCTCCCTCTGTCCCTCTCTCTACAAGGGAAAGAGAGAGAAAGACAAAGACAAATACGAGTAAGAAGGACGAATTTTAAATGAAACATTACAATTATTTTCCTCATATTGTAACCCTTTAATCATTATTTTGAATCAAAGTTTAATTGAAAAATAACAAAAGCGCAGTGGGAAAGTTTAACTTATGGATTTTTATGGTCAAACTGAGCTCACTTACCCGTCAATCTCATGTCAATCATGCTATGGATTGACGGGGCGTGCCTAATTACTGGAATGTAGCAGAACTGGTATTCAGCAGAAACTGTCAAAATAGATTAAAACAAATCTCAATTCATCGCAAGCTACACAAAGTGGTTTGACTTGCTCGATTAGATAAAAGCATTCACATTTCTTTCGAAGTTGTCCAGTCTGGCAAAACATATCGCAAAACAGTTTCAGTCGTTGCTTGTCATAGAAGAAAAAGCTCATTTTAATGCAGCAGTTATCTATGTAGTGATGTTAAATAAATATGTCCTTAGTGAAGGCTTCAACAGACATCAATGGAAAACAAAACATTTATCCATGGCCTGACATCGTGATGGACCTTTACTTGAGCTTACATTCATGTTAACATGGTACTTTAAGTCAGTCACAACTGTGGACCAGTGGCAACAAATGACGGGTAAGTCAACACAAAGCCAACTTCAGTCATTTAGTTCAAATTGGACAACTCTCTAATGGCTGTCACATAGTTTTATCAGATCTTAGTGGACTATTATCTTAGTGGTATCTGTTTCAGACTTGTTTTCACTATAAGCGCCACTACGCTCTACTACGTCTATTTTCGATGGAGTACGCTGCAGGCACGCGTCAGGCCGGACAGAATATGACAACCCGGACAGGAAGTCAGACAAGGAAACGTACAGCGTGTCCAGTCCATTTCAAAATAAAAGCCAATATATACAGAGTTTCGATGGTGTTTTTCATCACTTAATCAACATTACGTCCAAACAGGCACCAAACGAACAACGAATCATCCTGTTACGACTGTGTGTCGTAATTTGTATGTTGTGTTGTGCGTGTGTTGTTTCTTACTCCTGTATAGGTGTGCAGGACGCAGGAGCCGATTGGCTGGAACCGGCAGGTGATCAGCCAATCATCGTGATGACTCCCCATATATAAAGGGGAAGATGACGTCGCTGCGGTGCAGGGGGAGCCCCGTCTCCCGATTTCCCAACCGGCCCGCCACGTTTCCTTGTTCATTTGTAAGGACAATTTGTGTTAAAAGGGGGGTGAATCACTTGTTCATTTAACCTTGTTTTCTCCTTATCTTTAGTTATTTCATGTTGGCACTATTATGTTCCTGTTAAATGATTGTTAATGCTTTAAGTTATCAAAATAAATATCATTTTTGATTTAAAGCTTTACAAGTTTCTCCGTGGCTGCTTGGGAAATAAGGGATTTGGGTCTATAGACGGGGCATAACACATCCTCAGAAAGACAAAGCAACATGTTTGTACGAGTTTCTCTTTATTCCCATGTGATCTTGTAGTTCACCTCCGCTGTGCTCACGTTCCAGAAACGGATCCAGCGGGGCAGGGCAGTATGTGGGGACTGTGGGTAAGGTGTTTGGACAAACGAATCGTCGAGTACCTGGCTATATGGGGTCAGCCCTAATACTGTATATATATATTAAATGTTATTGTCATAAATAATAATATTATTGGTTTTTATTTTTGTTCCATTATCACAGCTCTTACCTCCAAGTATCTGCGACGTCACTAGCGCCCCCCTAGTGACACCCACGCAGGGGGTCATGACCCCACTTTAAAAAACGCTGGTCATAAACCCCCTTTCAAATCCACAAAAATGAGAAATGCATTAAAATGTATTTCTTATTTAGATCGAGAAACACATGCATGATACAATAGACAAGATGGATTTTCTAATTACTTTTTTTTATCTTTTCTTTACCTTTGGGATGTCTTATGAACCTGGCCAAACATCTTTAACAAGACGGATTTTCTAATTAAGTTTTTTTTAATCTTTTCCTTACTTTTGGGATGTCTGGCCAAACATCTTTAACAATGTGTCTAAATACAACAGCCTCTTGCTTTGGAGGATTGTGATAAATATAATTTCCGTTGATAGTGTTCTGAACAATAAATGAACTGATCAGAGTGCTCCCACATTTATTAGACCCACTGTATAAAGATAAAAGATTTGAGCAACAGAGTTCCATGTTCCAAAAAAAACAAAACATTCACAAGATCATTAATGCAACCTTTCTTTCCTGCTCTGTCAATTTGGTGTGAAGTTCATTCACATTGGCAGCCCACTTTAGAGCACCAAATAAACAAACAGAATACATTTTGTTGACACATTAAAGTCTGTTTCAGGCTGACTGCTGTTGTTCGAGAGGTTTACTACGTGGAATATGTGGCACATTTTTGACAGCTGACAGAAGCAGTCTTGTCTTCAGCATGTAAAAAGTGTGAATAAGTGCTTTTAAGAAGCTGATATTGCCGGGATCTGATAACGTTTCGGGTTGAATGTTTTCATATCACGCTTGCTATGTTGTTCTGCTCTGTATTCATACAATATCTTGTTGTAATACACTCATAACACAGTCACAGGGAACACAAATATAAACCCCACATCGGCTGTAAATGAAGCTGCTCTGGTGCAGGCGTCTGTTTTATTGGTAGGTTATTAAAGTTTCATGTGGTTTTAATGAAGTTGCAGCATGTATGGCATTTCAGCTGGATGCATAGGGTGCTTAATACCAAGGCTGAGACTGCAATCATTGATACTTTTGCTTAATACACACAAACAAGTAAAAATAATGATAAATATGAACTCAAGAACTGTTATTTATCTGATATAGCTACTCAAGACTAAACAACCACACCAAACTAAGCTTGTTTTCCTAAGGATGGCAGCACTGAAACACGTTCATCTACATTAACAATATACTGTAATAGCCTGAATGTGACTCTATAATGGACGTACCTTGCAATTACTTTGCTGCTGCTGCTACTACTACTCCTACTACTGCTACATATTTATTATTGTAATGTGTCTCTCATTTATACAGCACTTAAACAAATATAAATGGCAACTTTTAAATAGCAGAAATGGATGCAAAAGTACAACCAATAAATTGTATTTATTATTCACTGTGTTTGATGTGCACAATGGATGTCCAACTGTGCAAGATGGCAGTTTGATATAAAAAGCCTCATTGTTAAAAGGCAGTAATTTGAGTTGCTGTTGTCCTTGTGCCACATCTATTGACAATGACTGTGGGAGCTGTAATTATCTCCCTGCACTGCCCATGCCATTTATCTCACGAGGCAATTAAAATGAGTCTGACTCTGACTGAAATGTGACCCTATGCACAAGCAGCTTCTCTTCTGCCAGCCTGGGCAGAGCAACAGAGTGCTGTCACAGTCTGTCCTCCTGTAGCACAATGAGTGACAGACTGACAAATGCATGCACACCCACACCACCGCCTTATCCTAATGCTGAACCACATTTCTGGGAGCCTTGCCCGTTGGTCAGCTTTCCAGCTGAGCAATGAAACGCCAAAAACACTGTGGCATAACTTACCTCAACACAGAAAACAACGTGCTGGCTCAGATACAGGTTAAAGCAGGAGTTGTAATTACAGGTTCGGAGAAAAAAAAAATCACAGTGGAAAAATAATAACCGAGCACAGAAAATAAATAAAAGGCCTACACCCCCACACATCTCTGACCTCAATGGCTGTGTTTTCAGCAGTGTTACTTCACAAACAACTATAAAAATATCCTTTATGCAACTCTTTTGTTGAGAACAACTTTACCCATGCATATTATTATGTCATTTTAATATGGCGATGCTTTATGGATCTGGACAAAAACAAAACAGAACAAAAAAAATATTGCCTGCAGCTGCATTGAAACTAATCTGAAATAACATGTGGTCAAGTGTTGTAATAGCCCTTTAACCCTGGAATTGTCATCTGAAGCAGAAGGGAAAGGCCTCTGTTCCCAACATTTTCTTCAAAAGTAGAAAAAAAAAGAAGTTATATATGTAAAACTCACTAGGACTGATTCATAAGGACATCAAATTCCAGCCACACACTCGCACACAGCCAAAGCTGTGTGACTGGCCTGTCAGCCTTTTTCTGGATGGGATGACAAGTCTTGGTGCAGCGCAGTTTATCACAGAGTCACTAAAGTTGACACTGGAGCAGGATTGTACAGACTATCACACAGCCAGCCAACCCTGCACACTGTGAAATACACGCGCGCGCACACACACACACACACACACACACATACACACACACACACACACACACACACACACGCACGCACACACACACACACACACACACACACACACACACACACACTTTGCACCTCTTGGGCTAGTACAAAGACACAGTGGTTGCACTGAAATGACAGTGGAGGAAATGTAGTCATATTCTTCATGCAAATGAGCATTTAGAGTTGATGCAGCGTTAGATAAAAGTTTGAACAACTGCTTTCTATTCAGCTTAAGTTTATGCAAGTTCAAAAAGCAAGACATTTAATTTATGTACAAGTAATGTTTGAATGTAAGAGTGTGAACTTTATTGCTGTGCTTTAGATAAGCTCAGTCTGAATGTGTGAGATCAGCTTTTCATCAACGTGTGAATATGTTTTCACACAGGGAATTGATTGATCTGAAAGGTGATTTGTCTGGATGTCTTCCTCGTGATAGGTTTACTAGTTGACAACAAGCAGCCTTGCAAATCTGCTTGTATTTCATAAGGATCCCTCATGGGGCGACTGTTGCTCAGTTGGTAGGGTCCGTTGTCTCTCAACCGGAAGGTCAAGGGTTCGATCCCCAGCTCCTGCAGCAACATGTCCGATGTGTCCTTGGGCAAGACACATAACCCCATCAATGTGTATGGGATAAATTACTTCTTATGGTCACTTTACATAGCATCCTCTGCCAACAGTGTGTGGATGGGTGTGAGTGGGTCGGTATGACATGCGGTGTAAAAGTGTTTTGAGTAGTCAGAAGACTAGAAAAGCACTATAGAAGCTCCAGTCTATTTACCAATTACTCAGTTGTTCACTCATTCATGGCTCTTTGTAATAGATTTTCAAAAGTTGACTCTACAGATATATTCTGGAGTCAGTTTGAACAATCTGCTTTGTTATGAAATATCTGAAAAGTGTCCTAACCTTAGAATTCATTGGAATATTCTGTATGAAAGGATGGAATATGTGAACCTTGTTTTTTGTCTCGTTTTAGGGGACGCATTAGTCAGACTCAACGTCAGAGTCGGAGAGTGGGGGGTGGGGACAGCAGCTTTGGATGGATGAATCACTGATTTTTACATCTTGTCAAGCCTGATGTGCTATTTTCCCAGTCCAGACCTGACACGACTTACACTGCAGTCAAAAATGTGTTTTTTTTCTACAAAATGCCAGTGATTCCAAGACGCTGCAGGTAGTGAAGGTCAGGTTTTGTCTGGCATGTATTGTGTTTGTAGAGCACAGTGGATCTTCACTTTGTGGTATGAATAGCTAACCTGATGTAGAAAAAATATTTTTAAACTGGTTTAGCTATAAGAACACAAAGGTGCAATGGGACTTGATATCAATTTATATGTACAAAAAAATAATAATGTAATGAATAATGAACACGTTTAAACCTTGATTGATAGAAAAATAAATAGAAAAAATTGGACTCCCTGCAGGAGGGCATGTGTCAGTCCAATTAGTTTTCCGAGGCAAGGGCTCCGTAAACAATGAGGCAAAAAAATAATATATATATATTTTAGATGAAAGTAAGAACAGGAGAAGAAAAACCTGGCTCAAAACAACAGAGATTCAGGTGCCGGCTACAAAAGTAATGACAGCTGCTAATAACACTTTAAAAAAGAAGTGATAATTGTCTGGCTTCGTTTGTCCAACCAAAGACTTAATTATATTGTGAGATATCAAATGATCATATTCTATCTCCTGTGTAGTCTAGTTCAGAGATTTTGAGAAGTAAATGGTGAATAGACTAATGTAGCGCTTTTCTAGTCTTCTGATTACTCAAACCATTATTCCATTACATGTCACATTAGCCCATTCACACACTGATGGTGTGTTGACAAGTTATCAGATTTACACTCACTCAGCCTATAAGGGATTATGGACTTCTTCAAATAAAACTTGGTCTGTGGCCTAAGCTACAAAACATGATGTTTTGGTGCCGCTTTACTGCATGTTTTACATGTGCAGCAAATCATCAGTGGTGACGGGTACATTATCATCCAGGTGGAGCGGAGTTTCTCACTGATGGACCAGGTTGTACTAGCTGGATGCTAACACAGAATGGAAATAGCTTTTAATTAGGCCAACAGAATTAGCATCATGATTGCTGTAATTTTAACCTGAAGGTTTTTTTTACATAATAATGTTCTGTAAAATAGGTAGTTTCTTAAGGGATGCTATATTGCGACTCATAGAGATAGCCACGAACATCCGATTCGAGGACAAGACCTTCAAAATCCCCTTCATCCATATCAGTTTGAAGTTGAAACATACTTTTTTTCGCCATTGTCGGTTCTTCTCAGCTTTCTCCACAGAGCCTGTTAGCAAAGCTTCCTAGCAAGATGGCGGACGTTGCTTTTAGATTCTGGCCGGGAGGTCCCACCTACTGATCTACAGTATAATAGGCCTGTAGCTTCAGTGGGTCGAAAACATGAGGAAATAGCAATAGAGTTTCACCCCTTCTAACCAAAGCAGCCGCGGATGACGCAAAATTGCGATTTTTGCGTCTCCTTTTCAGACAAGAAATAAGGACCTTTCTCGTCTCAGGAGAAAGTGAATGCGGGATGCACGACCATTCAAACATACTACCAGGTTTCTAATGATACAAAGCATTAGTGGGTGAAGTATCCCTTTAACTAAGAACAAATGTATGCTATTTACCAAATGGTATGCTACATAACTACTGTCACTGCAAATTGAGAAGCTAACATAGATACAGTAGCCTATCTTATGAAACCTATGATACATTACAAGGAAATCAACTTCTCAAAAGAAGTCAGCCTTTAAATTTCACACGGGAAATAAAATCCCATGTTTGTTTTACCAATCCACGGCCCTTAACCTTCACCCCAAGAAGATTGCCACACTCTCTTACTGGTCACTGGGGTTTAGACACCACATCAAAGCATTAAGCTCAAGACAGCCATCACAAGTGATGCTAACTTAGGTACAAACAGTGTATTTTGAGGCAATGTGCCACTAGCTGCATATACTTCACAACTTGGGAGTGAAAACAGGTTCAAATAGGGGAAAGATCTTTCAAAGTATCAGTCAGGTAGACACCTGCTGTTTCCCCCTTAACTTCTGAACCATCTGTAGAACACTATGCTTAAGTGCACCACTGCAGTCAAAACTTATTAAAAAATCAAATCCACCAGACACTCAAACTGAAAGCACAACGGTGGTGTGGATAATGTGGATTTCAGTGTTTTATTGCATTTCTCATGTTCAACATGACTGATATAAATCTCTAAAGAAAACACATGCATATATAATTCTTATCTTTAACATAAGCATAATTATGCATGTTTTTGAGTGTTCATATTTGCCAACATGTGTTTGGATAAACTGCTCTTGCTTGTGTTCAAGAGGATCTATTTATTGCCCTTTGAGCTTATTTTATGAGCGTAGGCGAGCCTTTTCGTTCATGTGTGTGGGTGGTGGTCATATTCTCATCTGGAACAAAGGGACTAACCATTTACTTCTTGACTTTTGCTCTCTGTTTCTCCTCCTGCGTCTGGTTAAATCCAGAATCCCACAAGGTTAACTTGCTCATTAAAGATGTTTCTCTACATTTTGGCGTCTTTGATTTCTTAAGTAGCACTTGAAAGATTCAGGCAGTATTCAGTGGTGTCAAGCATATTTTCATTCTGTAACCTGAAATTAAAGGAAGCTGTATAAGGTACACTGCAGTACAATTGATAAGTCATCTGAATTCGTAGTGAGAGATGGTGCTTAGGTCATATTTATGTAGCCAGGTGAACTAGAGACAGTTTATATGGGGTTTTAAAATACTAATGTGATACACTCTGGCCAATATGACTGTAAGAGCTGCATCTGCTTATTAAGGTAGCGCTGTCCCTTTAAGAGCAGCGCAGGGCTAGACCCGCGAGAGCACAGAATTCTCATGGGACTGTAGACACACGACAGTGAACGTAAACAAACGACCGCGAAACGCGGGATCACTGAGGTGTGTATCTGTCCATTGAAAAGAAAATATACTTGTAAACATTAATGTAATCCAAAATGATCTTGTATTCCTGACGATTTTTGTAGATCAAGGAAAACGTGTCGAGGTTGTGTGTTAGCTGCCGCGCTGGGAGACAGACTGAACAGCAGGGCAGCGTGAGTGGTCTTGTATTAAACTTATGAGCAAAAGTACATAGCATTTAGCGATTTGCTAACTGTTCTTATTAAGTGTGTATTTTGTGCCCTTTTGCCCTAGAGGGGAGATAAGGAGTTGAGATCCAGGTGTGTGTGTGTGCGTCATTAGGTGCAGGCTGCACACTGGAGTTAAAGTGAGTTTGTTGTTTTTTATGCTATGTACTGTTATTTTATGCTCATGTGAAACTGTATACACTGTTACAGATGCATTTGAATAATTCTGTTCATGAATGTATTTTGAAGTAATGCACTTTACTGAGGTTATTGAGAATGATGTTGTGGCTGAAGACATGCACTAATGTGAATTGTATTTGTTTTCTTTGTTCAGAAACGAGCCACTACTGTTGTCTTTAGTATAGACATTTGTCTTTAGTATAGACGTTTGTCTTTAGTATAGACGTTTGTCTTTAGTATAGACGTTTGTCTTTAGTATAGACGTTTGTCTTTAGTATAGACGTTTGTCTTTAGTATAGACATGCGTCTTTAGTGCTTAGACAGTTTAATATTACTTTATTCTGTGTATTTTGTATGTCTCTGTGAACTTAGCCAGACTTTGTCGAAGTCAAACAGTAAGCTTGACAGTGAGCTTGACTGAAGTGAATAGTTTGAAGCATTTATTGAAATAGAAGATAGCCATCCTATACTGTTAACTAAGTGGTTAGCTACAATCAAATTAAAAGGATTAATGCTGTTCTTATGTTTTGTATAAGCCCAGTCGGGGAATAAAAGACCCACGAAAAAATATATTTCTGTGTCCTTTCCTGTCATTTTATGACCGGGTCACATTTATAAAACACTTGAAGTGGCTTATTTATATGGATGCAATGCTAGTGTTTCCATGTAGGTGTAAAATGGTGCTCATATCTGGCATGTAAATGCGCATTCACATCTCTGTTCCTTTGTGTACTCACACAAACAAACTCTTTTTGACCTATGAAGGAGATCAAGTGCAAAGCACTGTGCTTGAAAACCACAGAACAACAAAACTCATTTTTTTATGCATTTGATGCCTAACATTTCCATTTCTCTCTGTCTCCGGTCCATCCAGGGGGATGCGTGAACTTTCTATTGCAGGCTCAATGCCTAAACCGCGTCTTTTTTTAATGTGTCTCCAATAGCCCGGTGCAGTGGGGATGCAATGCTCTGGATGGAGAATATCACAATGATATTATTCATATACAGCCAGGTTTAGGTAATCCTTCCAATGCTGAGACCAAACCATAAAAAGGACGATGAATTATTGAAGAGCATCAGAGAAATAGGAAACCTTTCTCTGAATAGGATCAACCTTTTGGGAATGCTTCAAAGAGCATTCAATAGTCTGCAAAAAAACCCAGCCCTCTCCCTGCTTTATCCCTGTCGAAAAAGCTCTGCCCTGGCTCTGAGAGGGAGAGAGCCGGAGAGCGACAGAGGGAGGGGGAGAGACTGAAAGCTCACCTATTGTTCACCCTTTATTTGCATGAAATTGTTTACCACCTTTTCATGCTGTTCTCTCTTTTTCCCATCCCTGTCCCCTACTGCTCCATTTTTCTCGCTCTCTGATTTCGTTCTGTCTCTGCTCATTTTAACAGACACAGATGGTGGTTACTGAGGCAGACTTTGAGGACAACCAGCTCTAAACAGCGTGTAGTGAATGATTTACAGAGCATCCTTTGAATAAGTAAATGTAGTGGTGGACACAGGTTGGATTAAAACAACATGTAATTATCGGGGAAAAAGACTATAATGTCTTGATTCCATTTTTCCTGTTGTGTTTCACAACAAAATTAAATAAAACTACTAAGATAGCTGTGCAAAGCTAAAGTAAAAAAGTGCAAAGCATACAGTTTGAGGTCAGTAGGGGTGGATGTGAGGCGTAACATGCTGCCTCAAGCTCTGAAGATGGTGAGCACAAACTTGGCACAGGGTGAAATCTTTGCCAGCCACCAATAGCAAGAGCCAAGTTTTTTTTGTTATCTTGAGCCAAAAAATCTCCCAGCATAGTCTAACAACTGCTCCTTAACTTTTGCATAGAGCCATAAATCCTTACATACCATAATATAATAAGTCTTTCTTGTGGAGCAACTCCTAACATATTCACGTGTCACACATACAGGTGGTTTTAGGTTTATTATCTTGCATTTAAAGAAAATCCAATGAGAAAAAAACACACAATGGAGAGTGATCCAGCACTATCAGTGTAGCCAGAGCCTGATAAAGCTTGTTCCTCTCTGCCATAGGGCTCCATTGTTAGCAACTGTTCCAGGAAATTGCTATATAAGCTTATTTACTTTCATACCAAGAGTTAGATGTGATGATCGATACAACTCTCGTATCTGTTTATCCAATATGAAGCTGCAGCCGGCAGGTATAAACAGGAAAACAGTTTCCCTGGCTTTGTCCAGAGAAAATGAGAAACAACAGATTTTGGTCTGACTCGGGGGTTATTTGATTGTGCTCAACTCGGAAATGGTCCAGCAGATAAACCCTTTTAAAACCACAATTGTTTTTTCTTATTAAATTAAAGCATTTGAAAGATTTGAATACAGTTAGATATGATTTCACACTTTCAATTAAGTTAAAAAGATACAGTAACCATAACTGGTAAAGCCATCCCTCCCTTAGCTGTTCACTGGAGCTGATTCCAACTGACACTGGACCAGGGACAGGAAACACCCAGGGCCAGTCAGCATTCAATCACAGGGTTTACACATAGAGACAGACATCAATTCAAGCTCCCACAGGTATTTGAGAGTCACCAATCAGTCTCTCCTGCATGTCTTCTGACCATGGGAGTACCAAGAAAAAACAGCAAAGGCACAGGGAAAAATACAAACACCCCACAGAACTACTGTTTGACTAAATCATTGATAAATTGGATACATCTGTCATGGCACTCACAACATGGACTCTGTAGTTTTTGGGTTAATCTGGTATGAACATGTATAGACTCACCAATCGTGAGGCTCAATTGGTAGAGTCGGCTGTCTATCAAAACGAAGGTTCGATGTCCGATGTGTCCTTGGGAAAGACATTGAACCCCAAGTTGCTCCCGCTGCTTCGTCTTTGGTGTATGAATGTGTATAAATGGGATTAATTACTTCCATTGGTCACTTTACATAGCAACCACTGCCATCAGTGTGTGAATGGGTGTGACCTGAGGTGTAAAAGCACTTTAAATGGTCAAAAGACAAGAAAGCGCTATACAAGCTCAAGTACATATTGTTATATTCTTATAATATAGTTCCTCCACTACCAATTGCTAGTACATTCGCAAAAAAAATGGCAGTGAGCATGAAGCTGTTTCTAATGAAACTATTCATTTTCAACCATGTATCCCTAGGTGGAACAAAACTAGGGGCTGAATGCTGCAGAAATCTTAGAAAATGCAAACAAAAAATCTCCTCAACTTATCTTATCGTTAATTGACTCCCCAATGTTTATTACTTAATCTGCCTAAATGTAAGGGAAAGAAAACCTTAATTACTTTCTGTTTATCCTTCTACTGCCGCTTTATGTCGGAATCGTACATGGGAACACGGATTTATGTAATAATCTTTACACACATTGATTTTTGTTGGCAAGCGACTAGATAAAACCTGCATTATTAGTAATAGATTTAAGGGGGGAAAAAGACGAGATATTTTTTTGCAGTTTGCACAATGTTTAGACACAGACTCACAGATGTTTTTTTTTGTGACTGCTTCTCTCAGGGTAAGAGTAATGTAGCCATATCTATTAATGAAGTAAACACCCCATGTGGGTCCTAATGTTTTGTATATTAATGTTATTCGTTTGAATTTGAGCCAACTTACCCTGTCTCTCTTACCTGGATTTACCTAATAGCTGTCTGCACCCACAGGGCAGATGCTGCAGGCAAGATTTCCTGAGGCGTCTCATTCAGATTGCATGATCACTAACTTTTCTAAAACACAGCTTGCTTTATACATTTAAATGAATGTTACGACGTGCGTGCACTTCTCAAAAGCCTCAGATAGACTTTGTCACTGAAGCGGTGGGGGTTAAAGCAGAACGACAGCAGATGAAAAGCATGAGATGTAAGAAAGATGTTGGACTGCTGAGACGCAGAGAGGATCGGACAGAGATGGATGAAGCGGGCAAAAGAGATGTGCATTTCTATCTGTCTTCACTTTATATGTCTATGTGTATCTATATCACTTTGTCTGTCTTTATCTGGACTCACACACTGCCCCTGACTTCGTCTTTGCTCACTCACACTGATGGAATTTGGGCAAGGATTGAGACAGCCAGGCTCTGCTGCGACCCTCTCCTCTAGTGCAATGTATCCTGTCAGCATCACTTACTTCTCATTGTCTTCCAGACAACCCACACACAAAAATCAAACAAATGTACATGGAGAACAAATACGCAAGGATATGCATGCGAATACACATCTACACGCACACAGCTGCTTGTTTTTAAAGGACACATACGCATTAATTTGTTCAAAGATCACCTGCTGCACAGAAATGAGCATTTCTCGCCTGGCCAAGTTTATAAGAAAAAAAAAGAGGAAAGGATAAAACGGAAGGGGAGGCAAGCAAAGAGAAGTGTGTGTGTGTGTGTGTGTGTGTGTGTGTGTGTGTGTGTGTGTGTGTGTGTGTGTGTGTGTGTGTTTGAGGGGAGGGGGGTAAGGGGTTGCGGGCAGAGAATGCTTTTGTGTTGTCAGCAGAAACATTGTTTTATGGATGCCGTGTTTACAGTGGTGTTGCGGTATTGTGCGTGTGTGTGTGTGTGTGTGTGTGTGTACCTGTGTGTTTCTGTTTGTTTTCTCCTTTGGATGTATTTGGCCTTACCTGTCCACAGGGATGAATTAAGCCTGTCAAAGTTTCGCTTGTGTGAGATGTTCTGAGATGTATTATGCCTGTCTATGGACACGTTGACTGTTTGTTTTAAGCCTGCCTGCGGGGCTTATGCATTCTTCATGAGAGTACTGTGCTTTATGTGTCAAACCCATTTGTTTGCCCAAATGCTCTGTGAAAGCACAAACACTCGGTGGACCTTTTGTTTGCCTGATGTTCACCCACATGCACGCTTGTTACAGACACACGCACACACACACACACACACAATATGGCACATACACTAACTTACAAACTCTTTGGACGTCCAACCCGACTCACTCCCAAAGTCAAACTTTCAACTCTCAAGCATTTATCTGCATGCATTTCTTTCAAGGAATAAACGAGAAGAGAGCTGCTTTCTCTCATTAATGAATCTCTTTGTTGTTTTCTCCTCTGTCTTTTTGATCCACCAGTACTTGAGTTTCAAACTGATAAAGTTAACTTGTACTTTCAAACCCACATATACCTTTCCAACTTTTAAAAACAGAATTATCCCCAGTTTTTACTGAGCTCACTGCAAGTATGGCAGCAAATGGGAGAAGCACCATTTCTGGGACTATTTTCTCAACATAAATACTATCAATATGCACGCACGTTTCTTTTTTCTAGACTTACTGTATTTTAGTTTGAAACACATTCAGAATATGACATTTATATTGTATATGTAGAAACAGGTTCCTTTATTTACACTGATTATCCAACTTTACTGTTTTTTGCTTACTGGGTTATCTCATCAGTGTTACATCAACCAAGAATGTGCAAGGCAGAGTATGTAAAGAAAGCAACATTTAATGTCTAGTTCAGTTTTGTTACACAGGTTCAGACATTATCTGGACAAAGCCAGGGTACAAATACAACGGTCAAGGGAAAACAAAACACAAGTGAGTCCATCCTGGGTGGGGTGAAACCAAGCAGCACCTTCGTTGTTGAAAAATGAAGCTGTGGAAGTGCAAAACACTGCAGGTCCTCAAGTGTCCACTTGAGGACCTGCATCCAAAATAAACATGTTTACAGTCTGGTACAAAACATAATTTTGTTCTGATTAGCTCATATCTTTAATATGTCACACAATATGGCGGGTGATTTAAAAAAAAACGTATCTGTTTTGATTTTATGAAGGTTAAAAGTTATTCATAACAAGGGACATGGCTGTTCTGACAGATAGGCGGGCTTGTTGTAGATGTGTGTCAGGAGGCTTAACACTAGGACCGCCAACATTCTAGACCCCCCTCCAAGCGCTGCAGCCGTCTATCAGACGGCATATGTAATTTCATAGTTTGTAGCACACAAATAATGCATTTTTTTTGATGAAGTTATGAGAAATAATTATAAATACAACTTACTTAAACCAGGCAGGATTCGTAGCCTTTTAAATGTCAATTTACAATATTTTTCAGCTTTTTTAGAGCGCCGTTTTTTACTGCTGCTCCACGTCTCCCGTTGCTAAAACACATTCTTCAAAAATGGAAAATGCATAACTTTTAGTCTATTATATTGTTGGCTATATTAGGCTATGCATTTTAATAAAAACACTGCAAAAAGAGAGATAAACACCGAGAAAAACGCCCCCCCATACACACACACACACACATGCACGCACGCACGCACTCACGCACACACACACGAATGATTGAATGAACAGGTTGTCGCCACAAGGCTCTGGCAAACAACAAAAACAAGGCTGTATATTGGCATGACAAACTATATACAAAAATAAGTGCAGAACTCCATAACAGGCGAACAAACAAACAAAGGCATGATCAGCACCTTGGACAGCGCCGCAGCACCTAAGGCACACACCTATAGGGCAAAAGTGCTCAACCTTTACGGGGCACTTCCCAAAAATATATATATATTTTTTTTTTTTTGCAGTGCGTGACTGTCTAACACTGCCTCCTTTCTAACTAATAGAAGAAAAAAAAAGACGTGCGAAAACAATCCAGGGAAATGTATCATTTTCAGCTGCCGTCTGTATGAAGGCGGCGGCGCTCAGAGGTATAAATGCGCAGAAATCTTGTGTGTTTGATTTTAGTAACACATAAGCTTCAGAAAACATACAAGACACGTATTTAGGAAAAGTCATAGCATGAGAGGCTTGTAGCTTTTATTTTAATAGAGCTATTTGTATTATAAAAACCCAAACCGTCTGTCAGACGGTCTTGGCGGTTCTAGTGTTAAGGCCCGCCTCAACTCCAGATCTTTGCTTGTTACAAGGTTGACCGAAAGTTTGTTTGAGACATCATTTTCAATATTGTGACCCCCATCGATGGGCTTCAAAAGACCGCTATGGTAACCAATGGGTGATGTGACTGAGACTACATCCGTGTATATACAGTCTCTGTGTGTACAAGGCTAAGAAAAAGAGCAAGAAAAAAACACAAAGGCAAGAAGCAGACCAAAAAACATAGCACACCAAAAAAACAAACAATTGACTATGACAGACAGGAAGTAACAAGACATGTGGCAAGTACTCTAAAACAAGAATCATGAAAACTCATACTCGTGACAAAATGAGTTAATGAAACCTGAACATTAAAACAAAACAAAATACCAAACCCTTCCTGCTGCGCACTTCAAAACGAGGCTGATGGTTAAGTCTATCCTCCACATGAAAGGTCTCTGACTTTCACTTCGATTTAAGTGGTCATAATTATTTTATTGATCAACATACTCTCTAACTGCTACATGACTTGACTCGAGGATGCACTTGCGCAGGCATCAGGATCCAGGATAAAGTGTTTGCATGCCACATTATGGCTGAATCCAAATGTCCATCCTCTTGGACTTTGATCATACGCACCATGATGTGCTGTTACATCAGGGGGATGCCCCCTGCGGAATGAAAATGTGCAATGAAGCTGGACTTCAGATCTTTTCATTTCCATGGGTTTTAGGTCCTTGTTGATCTTGTGCTGTTGGACACAGTGATGTGATTACTTTTTTGGGTCCTGAGTATTGAGATTTTAAATTCAGCGAAATACAAATGAATGTTTTTAACAGTAAGATTTTTGGGGGTTTGCATGTTTTATGTACACCTGGAAGGATATCAGGTTAGTTTAGTTGGTAACACTTTGAATGAAGGTTATACTATTTACCATTAACTAGTTGCTTATTAGCATGCTAACTAGTAGCATACTGGCTGCTTATTAGTCATTATTAAGCACTTATTAGTACCTTATACCACATGACCATAGTCTAATATGTCATTAACTAAGAGTTTTCCCTCAATACCCTCTTAATTACTTCTGATTGATTTTAAATTTGAAGTTATTGTAGATGAATTATAATTGTAATATGCTTTTGCTTACTTCTACCTTATGAGGACCATACTATGCAGAGCATAAAACTTACCATCAATAAGCAGTAATTAGGAGGATATTGT
Organism: Tautogolabrus adspersus; assembly: GCA_020745685.1. Classification (NCBI taxonomy): domain Eukaryota; kingdom Metazoa; phylum Chordata; class Actinopteri; order Labriformes; family Labridae; genus Tautogolabrus; species Tautogolabrus adspersus. The sequence goes on along the minus strand of CM036537.1, from coordinate 10,470,961 downwards.
AGAATAAGGTACTAATCAGCGCTTATAATGATTAATAAGCAGCCAGTATATAACTAATTAGCATGCTGATTATCAAGTTAATGGTGAATATTGTGACTTTAATTTAAAGTGGTACTGTTTTAGTTAGTATAGACAGTTATATCCGATGTGCTACGAAACGATACGATAAACTTTATTGTCCCCTTGGGGAAATTGGTCTTGGACTCAAAGTGCTGCCAAACATTCAGCTGTTTCCACTCAAATCAATCAATAAAAACAATAGAAAAACCACATCCACACATAAACAAAGAGGCACATACCAATGCTAGCTTGGCTCCAACATAACAAGCATCATTTTAATGAATAATTGATGTTCAGCTAAGTGACTAAACACTTTGTTACCTATCTCTACGTTTTTTTTTGGACTAGTATTTGATCAAACGTATAAACACTTTTACAAGCAATTTGTGAAAATATATGCAAAGTTCTTCATTCCATCATCCATAGATAAATAATATGTTTCAAAACATTGTTCTGAACAGGAGTGCTGATATCATCTTATCATACATTCATCAAAGGATCCTCACATCATTACAAAGATAGTCACATTTTTGAAGGATAACTTTTCCTATGCTATTTATGTTGTACATATCTATTTGTGGATAATGTTTAGAATACCATCTGGTGAGAAGTTTGCCTTATTGTTGACTCAAAAAAAGTATTTAGAAAGAGTGCTTGAGGCCCCTTTAGGACTGTAACAGTGGATTGGGACAAGTAGTTGACATTTGAAGACATCCTGAGGAAAGAAAAACCTTATGTCTCTGTCTATGAGTATAAGTCCAGACATTTGAATTCAGCTATCCTCGGATTATTAAAATATTTAGTATACAGGACCAGACACATATCCAGAATATTGTAAAAACAGAAAATGACCAGGATACTTGTGTGCATATAAACACACTAAACAAGGTATCTGGGCTGATTAGTAGCTAAGATTGAATTTAGCTATGCCAGTATATATTTTTTTCTTTCACTCTGGATTTGAGTGGCAACATACATCTCGGAGGCAGACATCTCCAGACCTCAGGACATCAAACGGAAACTACCTGCACAGAGGAATCCTCTATTTGCATTTTTTTATTTATGTATTTCTTCATTTATTTTGGTGAGCAGATCCTTAAACCCAGAGTCACTACAACCAAAGATGTCTGTTTTGTTTTTAAAAATGCAGCTCTAGCGTAAGTTCCGTCAGGGAGACTATATTATTGCCTTCACGATCGGGTCTTTCTCATTCATCCCTTTTTGCACGTTCACTCACGTTTCCGCTTTCATCCTCGATCTGTCATTTTCTAGGGCTGTCATTGGATAATACGCTGTCTCGTCAGCGGTACTCATCTATCTAGTTTCAACCTCGATCTGCTCCCGTTTTGAATATGATTCTTTCTCTGCCTTAGTTCCTTCATGCTGATGTTTCGTTCACCCCTCCACCTCCCCAACACCGCCAGTCTTTGCAGAATCATCATCCTTCAATTCTTCACCCATCCGGTCTCATCAAGTCACCAGCTTCACCACCACCAGTGTCTGGACTCCATGGGGGGATTTATTCTGTCGATGCTCAGAATTGTCATTCTTCAAACTCATCATCCACCCCATAGAGTCCAAGTGCCAAAGTATTTCTGTCAAGTCACATTTCCATGTTATTCATTGTAATAAATAATTTTCTTAATTCACTTGTCTCTCCTGATTGAAATGCATTGAAATGGGGTTTTCTGAGCGACACCATCTTTTCTCTATGCAAACATATGCAGAAAAACACTAGTGAGTCTATTTTAGCAACCCTTATGTAAGAGTAGAAAAACAAATAGAAAATCAGCACATCTAAATATTCAAGTGATCGGAGGACTGATTTGTATGCTGAGAGAAAGCATGTATTACAGGTAGGAAACCTTGTCTTTATTCTAAGGAAGAATTAGTGTTGGAACCATTGATTGCCTGTGTAATTGTCTCTGCACAAACTGTGTAGGGGGACACCAGACACTTTTATTTCCAAAATGAATCTGCTCAGTGTCCTTTATACGTCTAGGGTTTATCCTTCTACTTTAATTCATGTTTCTGTTCATGTCACGCTGGTCTGACTGCTAATGTCACTGTTCTGATCTTCAAATGATTCCACTGAACCTTTGATGAAGGGGGTTTGGAGGCCCGTACAGACACACATGCACAAGTCCCTGCCAGCCCCCATGACATCGCTACAAACAGCTCTTGCCGGAGCGAATCATTTTGTTATTCGTTTAGCATACATTCCCTTTTCATGTCCACTCTAGCCTTTGTATCCCAACCCTCGCCTCCCATGCCACCCTCGTGCTGTGACACAGGCTGCAATGTGTGCACGCTCAGAGCAACATGGACACGGGATTGATTTCCAAGCATCAAAAGGTAGGCTTCCACATCCAAAAGGCCTTTCATCTGAATACTGAACACAAAGGAAGGAATTGGAGAATGTTTTATTTTCTGATTATGTGCCTCGCTGTGGGCCTGGTAGGTGTGAAGGCAAACAAATTTTCCTCAGATATGCATGGAAAAGATCCAACTGTGATTATGCTCCATGTCCTGCAGTGCGTTATTACAACATATCGTCACATTTTTTGACCCTAGAAAATCTGACAGTTATTATTGGTTTGGAACGGCCTCCTTAGCCTTCTACTGTACACCTCTGTCCGTTTGTACTCCCCCAAGGGCCCCCCCGACATAGAGAGCAGGTACGGAAGCAAAGCTCATGCCTGAGGACTTATACTCTCAACCCAACCATCTGTCGACCACGCACAAGCACCATGTGTGACTTCACAGAAGGGTGTGTATGTTCAGAGTTCAGATCTGGGCATCATCCCTGTGGCCACTCAGCTGCTTGTCCAATCGTCAGGATGTGTGTGTGTGTGTGTGTGTGTGTAAATTCATGTTATCTCCCTGCGTGTGTGGCAATCAGATCTGTGTGTTCCTACATGTGCATCTGCGTGGTGTTGCCTCAAGAAGAGCTTTGAGTCATCCCCAGGAAAGCCTTTGGGAACGGGGTTGGGAAGGCTTCAGGGAATGTGTGTGCAAAGCTGTCGGATGGATTTGTGTCCATCACGGCTGGGATTGGCCCCAGGGCCGTGACAGAAGATCAGAACAGAGAGTTTCTACAAAGGAGCAGCAGACTCAGAGCTACAGAGGCCAACTAACCCACTTCTTAAGTAGAGCAGTGACAGAAATGTGGGAGGGCTGGGTTTTGGGAATCGTGTGGAATTATGAAGACCTTTAGGTCCTGACACATTACAGCCTTTTCTTGTGTTTGTGATGTTTTTCATTTTACCCTATGTTCTCCTACAAGTATCACATTTTATCTAGAGTATGATATAGTTATCTGCATTAAACTCATCTTTTTTGTGTAGTTACTTCTGCCGTGAAGGTTAGCATTTTAATGCAGCAGTGTCTAGATATTGCTTCACTTAAGCCTCAAAAATGCACTCAGGATGAATCTAATATATAATAAATAATCCTCAACCTTTGAGGCAATGCCTGTGCTTTTGATTGACCTTCATTCCGACGTTATTCACCGTTTCTTTGCAATAATACAATAGTTTCCTGCAACAATTGCGGGGAGAAATATACAGGGACGAACCACATATAAAAGGAAGCATTGTTAGAGACTACCTGTATATAGTTCAAGGCCATCTCTTTCCCCTGCGATTCTCTTGTGTGTGTTTGTGTGTGTGTGTGTGTGTGTGCGTGCGTGTCTAACTAAAAGCAAAATCCTCACTCATGTTTCTTTCTCCTTCACCCGCCTTCCTACTTTAACTAATCAGTGCATTCAGCTCTTCTGTTTTTGTTGGTACCTATCGGTAAAATGAAAGGTATTAATGATGAAATGAACTTAGCATGGTGTGAAAGAGAAAACATTGCAGTGTGCTTGTAAACACTTGACACTATACTCCCACTGAAATGTCTTGTACATAATAAGTACTGTAGCATCTGTGTGTGTGTGTGTGTGTGTGTGTGTGTGTGTGTGTGTGTGTGTGTGTGTGTGTGTGTGTGTGTGTGTGTGTGTGTGCGTGCGTGCGTGTGCGTGTTCGTGCGTGTGTGTGTGTGTGTTTCAGGATGACATGGAGATGAGAGAAGACAGACACAACAGTTGCATCATGATTGTAACATCTGAGCCATTTATGATTTATTTATGCATCTTGTTTGTTACTGGGGTAGAGATGTTTTTGCAAACAGAGAGAAATGTATTGCTTGGGGGAATGAAGGCTGGATGCATGTCTGGAGTCCCATGAAAAAAAAAAAAGAAGCAAAAAATCAATGAATTCATCAATTAGTCCATCAGTTCAGCTAGCCTTACTTAGAAATAAACACACTGACGGTGTGTGTGTGCGTGGAAGTGTTCTTGTGCGTTTGTGTGTCTAAACCACCCTCATACCACCAGGTTAGGTTATGGTTAGTCAGAGAGATGACATGGCTAAGGTGAAGGCTAAGGAATAGAGGTTACATTGTGTTCTAACTGCAAACTAACATTTGACTTCACTGCATCCAGTGTAAAACATCTCACATTCTTAACCCACACTGAATCAGTTCAAAACATGCGTCTGATAGCTAAAAAGGCTGATTGAATAGAAATTGCCAGTTTTAATAATTAATATTTTTATGTCATAGGCTCAGCAATAGCTTAAATGACGTACATTTAGAAAAACATGCAGCATATTCAGAAGTATATACTCCAGGCCTTTAGAGGCGCTCTGTGGGACAGTTTATTTAGGGGGGAGAGTAGGGCTAATCACGCACAGTTTTGTTTAGATTTGAAAGCTGCATCGTCAACCGACACATCAATATTACATACTGTATCTGTCAGCGTCCATCTCCACAGACTGCCTGGTGTCATCTCTCCCGTAAATACATTGTCCCACAGTCACCCTACCGGAGTATGTTCTTCCGTTAAAAAGTCTGAATTTTCAGTGTTTCTCTATTTGCAGTTGTTTCTGAATGTGTTTGACTTGTTTTGTTTATATTTTAGCTGCACTTGTGTTAATGACGTTGTTTCAGCTTTGTGCAGCACGCTTGTTTCTTTTGCATTGCATGTCAGTCATTGCATTTGTTTCCATGTTTGCATTTGCTTTTAAAAGTGCTGCATTTCTGAACATGCTGCGCATTTCTCTAACTGTACCTCGTTTCAGCTGTTACCGATATTATGCACCTAACGGCCACCGTAACTTAGGACTCCATGCTATGTTTACCCAAAGGGAAACACTTATAAACAAATTAAACACTGGTGCAAAACACCTTTAATTGAGGATAAATGTAGTTGTAGGCAATTCAGCTAAATGTTTTCTATTATTTGCTGCAGTTTTTTTTTTATTAAACTTTTTATTTTTAAACGTACAGTATATAAAATCCGCCGCTAGGGGGCTGTCAATCAAAACAATAACAAAAGATGATGTCGAGGCTTGCAGTGTATTATGGGTTATCAATATGAACGGGCGAAACCGACCTGAGAAAGACAATATGTGTACTGACGATGTATCCAAGTATAATTTACATGACGTTTTTATCACAGCAGCTCATACAGCGACAGAACGGCAGCTTTCAGTAGCAGCTAGCGTTAGCTTATGCAGCGGTCTTTGATGTAACATCCGGTGTTTCCTTGACAACGATCAACAATTCCTGACTGTCGTGACGGCTCATCATGGCGGTCGCCTACAAGACACGTACCGTTACAATTATAAAATTACGTATTTCTCTGGCTTTGATAACTTTGGAAAATATTTGAGGTGATGTAAGTACTCAACTAAAAAATATATATAACATGGGTTTAGTCCATTTTTAATTTAAGTTAGATATTTTAATGTTAGCATGCGATTCTACATACTGTACCTTTAATTATGAAGGTGGATGAGAATATTTCTTAAAAAATAATTGGTCGATATTTATACAAAATAGATCAAATTTTAAGCAATATTGTGAGTAAATAAGTGAACACAGAGTCAAAGCATATGGGGAAGCTTTCAAGCTGTACCTTCATCGCCTCCAGTGCCAAACCAAAAGCTGTATACTCTATTAATGGTGCCCTTTTCCCTGGAACACACTAACACAGTAACAGCCCGGCCCTCTTTGCTTTCAGCTTTTAATTGCATGAGTCACAGAAGCACAGTGTGGGAGAATTTGCACCATGTAGTCTGCAAAAGTTCATTATCTTTCAAGGGGGATTGAAACAACATTGTTTAGAACAGAGTTAGGCTATAGACACAGAAGCCGCCTTGAAGCAGTGTCTGTAAGAGAAGTGATTTCAAGCAAGCAATTCATCAGGCTTACCTGTAATTGTAAAAAACAACAATAGAAACACAGAAATAGCTTCTTATGGAGAAATTTACAGTATACAGTATTTCCTTTAGGTTACAACAAAGTGCAAAAATGTGCTGTTTATTGTTTTGTGATACATTCCTGCAGGTTTGACCTTTGTTAAATGATTTGTATGCATCATTAAAAGTAACACTTGTGATTATCTATTTGTTAATTTTCTCCTTCTGTCTCCTTCCCACCTCCCTCCTTCCTCTGTTGAGTCTGTCAATAGTCAGGAATCATTACTGGCAATTATAACTAAGTATTTATGAAGCACTTACAATGCATGCATAGTCGTGTGAGTATTTATCTGTTGAAGAGGGACTGCTTTTTTTTTTTTGTGAGACAATGTGCGTGCATACGAACCACGGCAGGTTAAAACCTCAACATGTCCTCATTTAAATACATGGCTTCAGAAAAAAGGAGTGTTGTGGGCGTCACTAGAGCAGATAACTGGCTTCATCTATCTGTTAAAGCATATGACAGTCAGACGTGGATGTCAGTTACATTTCATGCAGCTTTATCAAGACACGACAGCACATTTATGGAAAGAGTCACATTGATCATGCAGCATGTGGCACCTAGTGAGAAAAAAAACTGTGAAATGAAAAATGTTTTGATAACAAGGAAGAATGCTGATGTTTGCTCTTTTGCAAAAGACCTCACTGTGCATGTACAACTATATATGTAGAAACTACATCCTCCCGATAGCAACACAGTCATCAACGTATGCATAAAAGCAGCACCATCAGTGTTCTATAAAAGGAAGAACAGACATTTGCAGTGAAACATAGAACAAGCCTGCTACACAACAGAAGAGCCCAGGCTCCAAAAAAACAACCCCTATTAGTTTTTTCTACAAAAGTGTCCTTCTTATCTACCTTACAAACACAAACAAACGCATCTTGCTTCAGAGCTTGTCGAACGAGCCACCAAACAAACATTCACCAGGGGAGAAGTGCCTTGCAAATTCCCTCGCAGGCTAGATAGCTAATTAGCTCCTTAGCAGCAGCACAATGAACAGCATGTTAACTTACCTGCAGATGTCACTTGGGTCCAGTTAGACACCGGCTCTGTCCTTACTCTACGATACCTCCAACAACAAGCTGTCTGCCCATGACATGTAGTTACATCTTAAGTTTGTTTACTGTGTCTATCGTCCCTACAGAGTAACACCGGCACTCTGTGGCAGCCTGCCATCTGCTGTCAATCAAACAGACACACCCCTCCGGCCAGTTTATGGAGTGTGTTTCTAAACTGTGAAGGAATGACAAAGCGTCATCCCTGCCTCTCTAATAGTGAACAACTGATAAAATAAGGTGTTTCTGGGGGATTTTGAAACTCTACTGGAGGAATACGACAACATATTTTAACATACGATTATTGCTTTGATGAAGGCTGTGTGACAAAAATCCCCAACAGGTGTTCAATCAGAAATGAGAACTGGTGACAAGAATGGCCACTGCAGATGACTGACATCATTCAGACAGCCTGTGCGCCCTGTAAATAGATCTTTTTCACTATTTCCAGTCAAATCATGTGATCTTATCTTCTAGAAAATATTTACACCCTAATAAGGTGCAACACAAATAACTGGTTTTTGATAAGGAAGAAAAAAAAAAGGTTATTTTATCGGTCGTACCAGAGTTATGTTGTGATCTATAAAAACCATCTCCCAGGCAAAATCATTGCTTGCCACTATTGTTGTTTTTTTATCTGAAAGAATGTACAAATCCAGCTGGTGTTGAGGTTACACTTTGACAATCAACAGAGTAAATAACATGTTGAATAATAAATATAGCCCAACGCCGGAAGCAGGATATGTTAGAGAGTGAAATGAGGCAGACCGAAGTTTACTTCCTGTAGGAGAATGTGAATATGATATGATGTGTGAGCCAATGTGAGTGTGACATCACATGAACCAGGTGATAGATGAGCATAATCTCCGCTGTTGAAACTGGAGCGCTTGAATCAGACAGAGATTAATAGGGCTGTTGACTGGCTGAAGTGGCTTGTTACAGTAGTCACCATGCTTCCGCCTACCCTTGATCTCACTCGCTGGGTGCACTTGAATAAACTCTGCCCACAAACTCCCATTAGGGTGGTGGGCAGAGTTTGTGCTCTTTAAAAAAAAAAACAGGCACAGAGCTGCCACTCCAAATCAAGAGCAAAAAACAGTGAGTATAAAAACTGCAAAAGACAATCCATCAAAGTTCACAAACAACTCCTAAATCAAAGTTTTTTTTGTTTTTTTTGTGAGAAAAGCTTGCTCTGTAAAGCACAAAAAGACATGTATACCCATGATTGATGATCTTTTTTATATCAAGGTACACTGGGGAACTTCTAAGTAAGTCTGAAAGTTGTACATTAAATATGGTAGCCTATTTTAAACTACATTCAGTACTGCTTCTCTTCTCTTCTCAGTCTCTCTGCCAAGTTTGAGGGGGTTGTTTTGCTGCTGCAGCCAATTATGTGTGAACTCAATTACCGCTGCACAACACTTAAGATTTACATGTGACTGGAAAGGGAAGGATGATCATTTCCTCTCCTAAACATCCCCAAAGACTTGTGTACCTGAGGGTATAAAACAGTCTGTGAGGCTAATCAACTCAACAGGGAATGGGCCAATCAACTAGCTGAGTTTATCAGCCAATGCTAGCATATTTTCCATTGGGAAGACTCCTTATCGGTTTATCAAGCTGCAGTGTTCTCGTCATGAAAACTGCCAACTGCACTCACAGATCCACTCCATTGTCGAAGGCAAGACTCCCTGCAGTTTTTAATTTATGTGCATTGAGGTATGATTTTTACTGAGGATTTTTCTCTGAAAATACCACTGATGGATTAATAATGCCCTGCTGTGTAGACAGGAATTTGAACCAATTGTGAAATGATAATATGAAATAATGCAAGCTGCCAGTGTAGAAGGAGCGCTGGATGGCGGTTGCATTGCGCTCCCCATGTGCAGAGGCTGTGGAAGCTGTGGGTTCGAGTCTGGCTTCGGCCCTTTGCTGCATGTTGTCCCCCACTCTCTACTCCCGACATGTCCTCTTTCTCTTCAGCTGTCCTGTCCAATCGAGGCAGGGAGTGGCCCAAGGATACAACTTTTCATAAAAACATGGTATGGTTATCTTTAAGCTCCTGTGAGGAGGTTTTAGCTCTTTAGGAAATACATCCAAATAAATATTGATGCTTCTTTTTTTATCTACAAAAGCAAACAATACAATCTTATATTAATCAATATTAACTATTAGTTATTTTTTATTGGCCCAAACAGCTGCCCAGGGTAGGTGACAAGGTGATTATCTGCAATCTAAATAAACAGCTAATTTTTCAACTTTATTTTTCACAGCAAAGATTATCAAAGATATTTGACTGAAAGCAGGAGGAGTTTTTATTTAAAAAAAATCCTCTTTACATATGCGCAGGAAAAACAATCAGCAGAGAGATACAAGATACAGATGAATTCACAGGGGTCAGTAAGGACACAAACTCAACGCCCATCCCAGGAGCTTTAAATCATATAATGGAAATGAATGTCCCTCCTCATCCATTAACAATATTTTTATAGTTCCCCTATTTTTATCTTTCAAATGTTTGTTGTCCATGTTTAGCCAGCAGCCTTTAAAACATATACAGACATCTCTAACATGGACATTATGATAGAAGGTCAGTTTTATGTCTCTCAAATTTTGCAGAACATTTTAGTGTTTTGATGTTGCTGCTGAAAGCCTTTTCAATCAATATCAAGACCATGTTTACCTATCCATGACAGCAACCGAGGCTCTTTATATTTAATCATCAAACCTTGAAACACTCTACAAGTATTAAATTGGATTTGCTGTGGGATCAGAAAAAAAGCTTTTTTTTGTATCTGTAACAGGAGCCGTTTGGAAAGACTATACAAAGGGAGTATGAACAAAAGTGAATACCGGTATTTGGTTTTAATTTGATTAATGTGACAGAAACAGTACGAATGCTATTTTAATTACAGTCTCAAAATAACATAAAAAAAACGTTCTAGGCACACTTATTTTAGAGGTAATATTATAACCATCACCTGTTCAAAACATGCGTTTCTTGTTCAGTCTCATACAGGTTTCAAATGAGTTTTGTAGTCATGTTATCTCCTGCAGCTCAGGACACCTACATTCACAAAACAATATATCAAAAAGGATACAAACAAACAGAGTGAAGTCTTTTGGGATTCTGGTAGGACAACCTTGCTTTTTGCTGCAGATAAAAGATTGTTCCTTTGCCAATGTTTACTACAGTTGTGCAGCATGCTGAACTCCTCCTAACCTGAATTTTCTATAAAAAGGATTATGGCTAAAATAGTACCTTTGCTACCATCTTCTTGATGATCAACACATAATTGTGCTCAACACAGGACTGTAGTAATAGAGTAAGTGCTTCTAGTTTTGTAGTACATACTGTATGCTACCAATGAATATTCCTTTTCTCAGCTCTAAACTGAAAAAAAAAATCCTTGGAGAAAATATGAAGCAGAAAACATTTTTTTATATGTTGATTCAGTCTAAAAGAAAATCACATGCAATGTTGTAATTGCTATTAAGCAGCAGCAGCCTTTTAGTTGATATAGTGCTATGGACCCAGATGGTCACTGGGAAATGAAATTCCTTGCATGGTTCCAGGATTGTCATTGCAAGGTTTTTTTCTCATCAAATTTTTTGGCCTTTTTGCCTCCTTGCCAATTCCACCCTATCTTAAGGTGCATTCACACATACTCCGTGCGCGCCGCGGTCCGTCAGCGCCGCGCACTACGCCGTAGTTAGCCGCCACTCTAGTCAATCATTGTGCTCACACAGCCGGCGCTGCGGTCCGTCTCCGGAACATGCCACCAGCGACACGTCGCTCTGCTCCGTTTCAAATACGCTGCAGGTCTATTTTCGACGGAGTACGCTGCGGACACGCGTCAAGCTAGACAGAATATCACAACCCGGACAGGAAGTCAGACAACGCAACGCACAGAGCATCCGGTCAATTTCAAAATAAAACACAATATACGGACTTACGATCGTATTTTTTATCACTTTATCAACGTAACATCAAAACAGGCACCAGACGAACAACAAATCATCCTCAGAAAGACAAAGAGACGTGTTGTCTGCACGTTTTTCTCTTTATTCCCGCGTGATCTTGTAGTTCTCCCGTGATGTGTGTACTGCTGATCATGAGTGCGCTTCGCTGCGCTGACGTTCCAGAAACGGATCCTGTGTGAATGGGCGCGCGCCGTCCGACGGAACATAACCGTGGCGCAGACGGACCGCGGCGCGCACGGAGTATGTGTGAATGCGCCTTTACCCTATTTTAGCAGTCTTCTTCTACATATATGAAACTGGCTGTTTTTTGTCTAATCTATTTAAGGAGTAGAAGTCCACATCACTTTGAACTGGGCTACCAGTGCCCCAATTAATCAAGCAAACAATCAATCAACTATCCATCACATTAACTATCACTGATCACCTGTGCACATAGCTGCCTCTCCTCTGCAATCAAGCCAGTTTATAAGCCACCCCCGTTCACTCACTCTTTGCCAGATTGTTTTTTGTCATCCATGCCTGTTGTCGACTCTATTTGCCTCCGACCTGCCTTCGCACTTCTGATTCCTTTGTGCCTCTCTTCCCTCAAATGTTTTGCATTTTCCAGATGCGACACTGCTGCGTGAGTTTACCTGTTTAATAATCTGAGGATTGCTGTGACCCAGCCACTCTCTGTGTATTGCCACACTTGTCACTGTGTGATCATTCTGTGGACACTTACCTGCTGGCTCTCTGAATCTCCGCCTCAACGTATACCATTCACCTACTACCTGCTTGTTTGTCGGCTTCCACTGAGTGCGTATCTGATTCTGGTAAAGCTGCTCCCCTCGAATTCTTCTCCTGCCTGCCCCTACATGTTTCTTTTTTACATATATGAACTGTTGTATGAGCATTTTTCCCACAACCATGCCACACTTAACTTTTATCCAGATGCAGCCCAGCCAGCCCTAGATCCAGGCTAGTGACTCTCAGTGCTTAAAGCCCGACAAACATGAATCTCTGTACACAGCATTAGACTCAGAGAATAAGTGCTTAATCACAGCACTGATGTAATATCAGTCAGTTCTACACATGCCCTAATCATGAGCAGTGATACTGTAGGCCTATTAATTTAAATCATTAACACAGTCAGCGATTTTTAGCCAGCTGTCCTCTTCTGCATTTGGCAGAGGCAACTGTGATGCTTTCTGCCCTCAATGTTCAACCTCTGATTTGTTAGATATTTTGGTTAGGTCTGAGTTTGAATTTGATCCATGTTTGTGATTAATCATATGTTACAAGTATTGTAGTGGGAATGCACTCGTGGACATTTTGCAAAAACTGGTTTGATTACTTCTATAAGTAATGAAGGCTTAGTATAACTGTGGCTGTTGTTAGGCTTAGTGAAGTCAGACAAAAATATCCTGAGTATATTGAACTTGCTTTGAAGTAGATGCCTCAGAAGCTCCAGTTACACACTAGCTCTGAATTAGGGTTGCTAAATTTAAGTCTCATATTACTTTTTTACCCGTCCCATCTAAAATCAGTACACAGCAGAGCTGCACTGTATGAGGAACAACAGTTTGGATGAATCAGTGCATATGCTTTTACTTACAACTGCACTTCTTTATTTCATGATAGCAAGATGGCCATAAGTGTTTCAAAATTATTTAAATTGGTTTTACAAAACAAATGTGAAAAAGATTATGAAATTCAGCTCGCTTTTGGTTCAATTAAAGGAACTCTTCTGGTTTCATTTAAAAGTCTGGTCCAGAGTCGTTGGCTGAATTTGTATTTTAGGATGGCCCTATGAAAATAGATGGGCTATAATTTTGTGGAGAAAGAAAATACTCTGCAATATAAAAAAGGAGAACATAGACAAACTGAAATGCAGTGGCACATTTACTTTGCAATACTCGTGCATTACAAAGGCAATAACAGCAAATACTGTATATAATATGATCAACCAAAAGAGCTTAATCTAAAAAAGCCGCAAAACAACTTTAAAGTCAATATAGACAATTTAAACATTGTTTTTTTGTTCTGGCATTGGAAAGGTTTGCACCAGAACATCCACAAGGACACTCACTCCACAGTTTATCTGCACAGTTAATAAACAACAGAGAAGGTTTCAACATATTCTATGACATCATTGCAGCCATTGTCAGTAACAGAGTTACTAATGCCCCCAAAATGGGTAACTCATCAGGAATATAGAAATTCATATTAAAACATCCATTCCTACTGTTTAAATTGAGAGAAAACCCACTCCTTAAATGTGTTTCAATTGAATTAACATATACCCAGGCCTAGATATTATAACTGGACTGCTGGCTCGGATGCATGATTGACAGAGTCCAGGCCAGCTGATTGCACGTTCCACTGGCCTGCTTGGGCCAGTAAAATACTGCCTTAAAACAAAAGACGACAGTATGGTTTCATAAGCACCCATGGTGGTACATGTGTGACAGTTGAGAGGCTGCTGCAACTGATATCATACCACATACAAACTACCAGCTTCTTTGCAAAAAAAGTTCATGGAATTTACATAAACGATGTAGCTTATCTACTGTATGAAGCTGATAAAATAATGTATCTCGTCGTTTTTAGGCAAATACCACATACAGAGTTAAATACGCATAGAAAGAATGCTTATCTATGATGTGTTCATGGCCTACAAAATAAGAGGAAAACGCCTGGGTTTAGTGTTAAACACAGATGACTCATTATAATCCAAAGAGTCACAGAGTTCCTTTTCAAAGGACAAGAGTGTGAGGTGGTTGACACAAGTGGCACTCATGGACGCCCTGAAGTTGCTTTTTATCCGACCTGCACTAGAGAACAGTCTCCTAACTCTACAACAATCATCAGTCATAATCAGTGCGATGATGACTTGGAGTAGTTTGTTGAGGTTTTGAAAAATGTCAGGGGCAGAAATATCCAATACTTCCATGACGGATGGAAATATATATGCCTGTTGGCTGCCTCCCGAAGCAGTTGCTCCATTAATACAGTTAATTCAGCATCCTCCACTGAGATGTGATAGTGATCAGAAGGGGCCCGCAGAGACTCCCCCTGGGCAAATGTCTCAGACTGTGGGAGAAATGTTGCAGCTGCCTTCATTAATCCATACTGATCCTGCTGGAGACGATGGTCCAGCTCTGTCAGTTGTCTGTCAAATATTTCGTTCCGGATGTGTCTTAGGTCGTCATTATTTCTCACGCTTTCCTCAAATATTGTGTTCATTGTGGCTATACATGTCCAATAAGCCACACTGGTGGCCTTCTCTCACTAGTTCCAGATGTGATGTCCGAGCTTGTGATTTCATTTTTCTGCATCAGCTCTTCCGTTAGCTTCAGCAGTTGTTTTTAAATCACACTGTGAATTGTCCCTACATCGAGTAAAGTCAGTATTTTGCTTACTTCTCTGGATTTTGATGTCCAGCACGTCTCCGTGGATCGCTAAAGTTACAAGCAAGGGCATCCTGGGTGAAGCTCTATTTGCACTTCCATTACACATGTGTTTCTGCTGTGGCCTGTCGTGAAACTGTGTATGTTAAGGATGTTCTCACTTGCCTGGACACCTTTGATGTCAAACTGAGAGCCAGTTTCAGTCTGTGAGAAAACAGTGGACTTGATGAAAATTTTGATTTAGGATTACATGTTCACCTTCCTTGTTTCCTGACATTACAGAGGCCCCATCAAAACAGAAGCCAACATACTATGATGGTTCGAGTTGCAGTGGTTCTATCACTTGCAAAATCTTTTCAGTAATACCACTTGCGCACATGTTGGCAGATGACTCTAGGAGCTCGTTCTGGACTTCAGGGCTCATCAAAGTTCCCTTTGTGGCCATCTACTTTGGATTTGTGTATCATATTATTTACAATTGAACTTGAAGAGCTCTAAAAATGTCCCTTTATTCAGAGAATCTGCATGTTCCCTGTGTGCATGTAACGGGATGTCCTGTTTAGCGTAGAACAGCACAATATCCAAAACGACTTGAAGATGGTTCCTGATTCCTCTCAATAAAATAATAATTCATGACATCACAGTTCATTTGGTCAAAAACATTAGGCAAAGGAGTGGGGCTTGCTTGTCTGGTGTTTTTGGCATGCCTGACGCAGGTGCTTTCAGTCCACAAAACTCAGTTGGGAAAATCCTGCACATTTAACAAAATAGCGCATCTTTTTGTAGACTGTATTACAGCCAAGAAAAATGTCCACTTTGATGTGAAGCACCTTGATTCTACATCTGAACTGTTGATGGAAAAAATAAAAAATGTGGCCGTGATGGTGGCTCATCAACTGTAGATAGATCGCTGGCGGATGTGCTTGCCTTCTTGTCAGCTGAACCTGTTGAATCGGGCCGGCTGGACTCGGCTGATGTAAGCTGATATGTTTCATTTTCCTCATGCTTTTTAAAAAGATGTAGTTAAGGAGCTTTGTTTTGCAATAGTTTCAACTATGTCAACACTTCGGCTAAAGTAAAACAGCTAATAAGCGAGCTGAAGCAGCCCACTTCTGCTCGTAGAAACCAAAGCAACGGTTATGTTTAATACATTCGAAAAATCCAACACACTCAAGAAGTTAACAGCAATGTTTCTGTTTGCCACATAAAAAAACACTATCAGATTAGTCTTAAAAAAAAGGTTTATTATTTTTTTGATGTGGTGGGCCAGTGAGCAATGTGGGCGGGCTAGCGCTGCCCAGGCCCATTGCTGCCTACGCGGCTCGTCTGGTCCTATCTTTATACCCAAAGTAACCTAAAGCATGGTTTTAAATGTGGTTAACAATGTTAGGGCTCCTTATTTTCACAGCTGAAGGGGACAATTAAGAATGATGTGTTAATACTGTAAAAATAGCGGTATGTGTGTGTGTGTGTGTGTGTGTGTGTGTGTGTGTGTGTGTGTGTGTGCGTGTGCGTGTGTTTGTGTTTGTGTGACGGCTTTAACTGCAGTTATATATTTTGGCAAGTTACTTTTTTGAGAAGTTGTTGATCTCTTGAGTATGTGAATGATTGTTTCCTCTTTTTGTGTGTGTGTGTGTGTGTCATTTTCTATACAGTCTTAGAATATAGCTGAGCTGAGCTCCTGGCCATGGGTTTCCTGTGCAGGAAAAGTAGCCCTTCATGAATAGGGTGGCATACATACTATGACAAAAACCTTGAGGTAACCAAAGAAACATCATGCCCAGAAGAATATTATGGTTCAAACCCCACACTGACACCTCCCAGTAGCGGAAAGTGTGTGTATGTGTGTGTGTGTGTGTGTGTGTGCGCCTGTGCGGTTACCCATATTAAGCGACTTTTACCACAGCTACTGAGCATTCACATGCCTCAGAGTGCATAAAGAATAAAACTAGCATGACACCTTATCGCTTGCAGATTGTGCCCATGTGAGCGCACGTTAGTGTGTATGTGTGTGTCTAACCGAATCACAGCACTGTAGCACTGCTATATTCTGGCTTAAGCAACAGGAGATGAAACAAGGCACTGGTCTCTTTGAAATGGTGCTATGCCTAAACTCTCCAAGGACTGTCTCATACAAACCAACAACAAACCAGCCGGTCATCAATAATGCATTAAACCCATTCATCCAAAGCATTCTGTTTCCCAATACTTTAACGGTTCAGTAGGAGTACAGCAGTGCACTGCTCACAGACTGATGGCTCTTCTGGGAAGAGTGATCTTGTATTGGACAGTGAAACTGTAATACTCATAATGATGGTGCTTTGTTCTGCGATGCTTAGTTGAGTTCAATTTTGCTCAACTCTCGATTTGTTTTGTAATCACAGAGGACGACATCTTATCACTGTTTTCAATGACATTTTACTGTTTGTGATGTACAGGAGACAAATACAGTTGGCCCCATCAAAAAGTAAAGTTATTTCAGTTTATAGATTCATTTTGAAAGGACAACTGTCTAGACTCATATTGTGTACATCTTAAATGTCATCATGCCAGTACCTTTTTTCACATTTTTTACATGATGAAACTGCATCATTTGAACAAGCCACTCCACAACTGTCCTGATCTTATGCCATTTTTAGGTGAGAAATACAATCATCAATTAACTAGACAAATATTTTCCAAATAACAACATACTAGGTGTCAGGATCAAACAGTTTTTCCAATCCTTGTTCTGATGCGTCACCTCTCATTGCTTACACTTTTGTCATCTCGGCAAGGCTTGTTACGTTTGGTGCAAGAGTCTTAAAACTACAGGCACTGTCACAGCCTCTGCAATGACAGAACGGTATAGAACCGGTGTCTTTAGGAGAGCAATGTCCAATTACTATTGGTTGTTAAGAGCAAAATAACAAAGTAGAAGCCATTGGGGGGACATTGCAGTTAGGTAAGTAAAAAAGACATAACCCCAAAGTCATGCTGGCTTACTTTCAAATAATGATGCAACTTGAACCAACCAGTTAGAACAGATTAACATTATATTGTCTTACTTATCTCAGCATGCAAGACAATCCTACTGTGTCTTTACAATACTGCCCTACAAAGGCAAAAGGCAGTAACTTCAATTTTTTCGAAAATGAGTTTTTGTCTTTTTTTTTTTATTTTTTTTTTTTTTATTTAACCTTTATTTAACCAGGTTGGTCCCATTGAGATTAAGAACCTCTTTTTCAAGGGAGACCTGGCCAAGACAGGCAGCAGCAAAAAACACAAAGTTGCAGACAAAATACACAAAGGGAGACAAAGTACAATTTACAAAACATTTTGCATTATAACAGAACCATCTATGAGTCAAATCTGGGAGTCAATAGATCAAGCAGTCGAGCTAAAAACATCGGCATTCTATAGAATCTGCTTCCAGGTCTTTCATTTTAGATTTAAAAACATTTAAGGACACCAGCTCCTTTAGTTTTAAGTCATTCTGCAACAGATTCCAGGCTGAGGGTGCAGAAAACCCAAAAGCCCTTTTCCCAATTTCTGTTCGAGCGTTTGGGACAGAGAGCATAAAAAGGTCCTGAGAGCGCAAAGAATACTGTCCGGTACTTTTCTGCATGATATAAACACATAGATAGTGAGGAAGCAGACCAAGAATTGCCTTATATATAAAGGTGTACCAGTGTAAGAGCCTACGGGTCGCCAGAGAAGGCCATTTAACCCGAGAGTACAAGTCACAATGGTGAGTCAGAGCTTTACAGTTTGTAATGAACCTCAAGGATGCATGGTAAGTTGTGTCAACCATATGGAGACACTGAGCAGAGGCGTGCATGTACAAAAGATCACCATAGTCCAAGACAGGTAAAAAAGTTGCAGCGACAAGACGCTTTTTTACATTAAAAGAAAAACACAACTTGTTTCTAAAAAGAAAACCCAGTTTTAGCCTCAGCTTTTTCACCAGGCACAGCACATGTGGCTTAAAATTAAGGGATTCGTCGATTAAAATACCCAGGTATTTATAGGAGTTTACAACTTCAATTTCCTTTCCATCAACAGTAGAAATCACAGGTACATTTTGTGACCTGGTCTTTGAGTTAGTAAACAACATCAGCTTGGTCTTCTCTGCATTTAAAACAAGTTTCAGCTCATGCAGTGTATCTTGAACAACAACAAAAGCATTATTTTTGGAACATTACAGATGTGCTTTATCATGTGGACAAATATCTTGAGTCAATTGTGTTGTTTTTTTGGAGAAAATAGTAGGATGTATTTGCCTTAACTTCCAAAAGCCCTCGAGAAACCAAGGCAGAGTACCTTAACTTTAGTTATAAGGTTCTTTGCCTTTGTATTGCAGCATTCCGGAATGCTCAAACTGAGTTAAGGTATTCTGCCTTTGTTTTGCTGCGGATTAAAGTGAAGTTACTGTTTTACTGCAGTGGAGTTAAGATGTTATGCCTTTGTTTTACTATCTGTCATCAAGCACTTCTGACACGCACAGTAGCTTGACTAAAGGGTAGAACAGGAAAAGTGTTGGTTGTGTTATTCTAACCATGGCCCATTGCTATCGAGGGAAAATCTTGGTGGCGATAGCTTTAAAACGCAGAAATCAAGATCAATGTGAGAACTATTATAGAATAACTTAGATTGATATAACGTTAGATAGATCTGCAATCTAACCCTTACCCTCTATCTAAGTGAATTTATTCTTGTGTGACTTTTATTAACTATTAGATAACCTACACACATCATCGACAACAACTTTTATGCCCTGTATGTTTAATCTGAAAACATTTACTAATAGGCATAGTTACCTTGGCATTACAAAATCAGCTGCAAACTGCTCCTTAATGAATATGAAGATAAATTGTCTTTTGTCTTAATTCAATACAACAATGGGGTTATAAAATAGGTCCTTTGAAACCTTCAAATACACATTAATTCATTCTCAATTACATTAAATTATACATATATTTATATTTTATTAAGCTTAATTGTGCCATGATCATTAGATTTCATGTAAATGTTATCATTATTATCATATACTGATTTTATATAGTGATCAGCAACCAAGTGAGCAAATCAAATGGAAGTTACTGCCTTTTGCCTTGGCATGACCCCTTGTTATTGTATAGGCAATGCAACGGCAGAGTACCTTAACTTCCAAATAAGGGTCAAAGGTCATATTTGAGCTCAAAATTTTTATGTACATTAATAACCTCATGAAAAAGACAAAGAATTGCCACATTTTCAATATTCTGCCTGCAACTCATTTGGCTGGACAACAAAAAGACTTTAAAGTCATTTCTCTCAGTTCTACACTCTGGCGAGTTAAGGTCTTTTGCCTTTGTAGGGCAGAATAAACCACAGACTGGTTATATGTGGGAGTGCAAAAATAGTTATAAAGTGAGTGCAATTTAAAATCTTTAAAAGGGTACCAATTTATGTTTTATCAACCACAGAGGAGCATGTAAAGAGACTGCACACCTGTTGTTTTTTCTCTAAAAATGTTCAAGCTATTATCACATGTTGTCAGACCTTATACTTTGGGAAAGGGCCTAAAAATCATTTTACAGCAATTACACACAGTTTGAGCTGTCTCGAAAACAAGCGTTGCTTCTGGTTCCATATAAAGTAACTTACACTTCTCTGCCGAATATGGTTAAAGGACTTGCTGCCTTTCCAGTCTTCTAAAGACTAAAACAGCTTGCTTATGTTTAAAAGCCAATTCTACATGCACTCTGAGCTCACCAGAGGGTTTCCCTTTTTTGAAAAATAAACCTTACTTTAGTGAATTCTGCAACTTCAGGCAGAAACATCTATTTTCATGTTGATCTTTCAGATTTTTGTTTTGTTTTGTATCCTGCCTCATGGCAGCCGCCAATAACTCTTCCTTCTACAATAAATCAGCTAACATGCATTATAGGCTGAGTGAATGAAGTGAAACAAAATGGCCATTGGTGCAGATTTCCACGCTGGTTAAGCAGTGAGTACAATATACATTTCAGACATGATGATAAACTTTAATGGAAAGCAATTAACAATTTGTCAGAGAATAGGAAATTACCAGATTCCACATAATGAGTGGCCCCGGTTTAGTTCAGTGGTTAGAGTGTGCACCCAATGTCAAAGGATACAGTTCTCAACCCAGCCTGGTTTGTATCTGACCTTTGGCCTTTTGCTGCACATCAACCATAGACTGTAAATATTAATAGGGTGACGTCACCCATCTGTTACTGCAGGGGGCTTTGAAGTCCAATCGATGGCTGTCGCCATGCTGAAATGTTTTCCCAACCTAACTTTCAGTGAACTTAACGACAGGTTAAGAGCGGGAGCTGTGGCGAGTTTTAAACCTCTTGACATATCGTTAATTCAAAACCAATCAATAGGGTCAGCCTTATTGTGAATAAGGCTTATCCTTGATAGAAATAAAATAAATAAATACATCTAACCCCATACAGTGCGTGTGCAGATCGAGCTAAGCAGACCAATTTCGTTTTGAACCAGGCTGTAAACCTGCTAATTTCTGCTGTAAGAAAAAACAGGCTTTTGTGAATGGGGTGTGTATTTGACATCCGGTGCTTCTGCAGCCAGCCTCAAGCGGACACTCAACAAGCTGCAGGATTTTGCACCTCCGCATCAGCTTCTGATTATGCTACACTAAAATTCAGAGTGAAATTAACCATACTCAAGAATCCATTATAATAAAATACTTAAAGGAAGAATATGCAACTTTTTGATCCAGTAGATGTCGCCCTTGAACACCAGCATGAAACCCAAAACAACTCGAGCTGCATTGTTGTGTTAGCATGCTGATGGTAGCGCTCTTTAGTTTGCTCGTAGCTTCACACTGCATGTAAATTTACACATAATGACCATGATCTAAAAACGCCTACGTCACATTCAAATTCGCAGTGAGTACAGTATGTTATTCTTCTTTTCTCTAGTCCCTCAATTAAACAACTTTTATACGCAAGGGGATGAGCCAGCCGGCCGTCCAGTCCATGTAAACACGATGTAGATACGGCTCAGATAACGTCACAGACAGCGGGACTCGGGTGTCACACTCATTGTAGACAGTCATGACTCACAGAGATATTTTCAGAGGATATACTGGATTTCTGCTGTATTTATGTGTAAAATGTCGCACATTCAGCCTTTAATATACAATACAATACATACAATTGCCAATTACTTTACAGCAACAGCAACTTTTGCTGTTTCATAACAAATTGCTTCTGAAGTGCTTACAGTATTTGTGTGTCTCACTAAATAGACTTGCCTAACAACATTAATGGACAATAGCTGACTAAAAGGGATTCTTATTCATCTTATTTGTCTTGCAACTATTGCCAAATACAACTAACATTGTCTGATGAAGAATTAAAATGTTAACAAATCAAAACTGTGAAGCCTTTTCAGCATACTGAGTTACTGGAGTTACATTCTTAATGTAAGATTTGTCAATTTAAAACCTTCCATCTCTTAATGATATGCTTATTCTGCTTAGCCCTTTGTTTTACGTCTGTTCTGTTCTTCAAGGTAAAGTGACCAGGTATTCTAAGGTGCACACAGATCAGCCAGATACCTGAAAGGACAAAATTATTCTGGTTACAATTCTATTTAAGAAGATGAAAAGATGGTTTAATTTATCTGGACTGATTACAGGTTTGTACTGTAACAGTAGTGTTGAGCATCTCCATCTCTCATTTCCCCCCAAGTTTTAACAAATGCTTTTTTGTGGAAATTTGCCTGCACACTGAGTATATCCGATGGATTGGAATGTGTGTCAGCTTCTTTTATGCTGAGAGCCGGAGTATTTTCACCATGCCCTTTTCAGTAGCACTGAGTTGGAGATAGACTGTCGCCAGTGGCTAGTCTTACCAAGGTGCGCGAACTCAGAGTTGCCCTTTTCAATTTCTGTTTCCACTATAGTGGGAGAATGATGCTGCATGGATATTCATTTATGGAGTAGTGCAGTCTCAGTGTCTTCTTTTCTGCCTGCGTGTCTCTCCTTTGTTTCCACCTCCTTTTTAAGTCATCTTCCTTAACCGCATCCTTCTTAATGTTTGCTGTCTCTTGTTCTTTAATTGCCTCGGAGGCATATCTATATATATGCATGAAGCCAATTACAGTGAATTACTTTTGCCATGTGCATTGAATCTGAGGGGTTTCTTGGCAAAAGGATACATTTGGGGAAGTGTGTACTTGTTCTTTATTTCTAATTTTAGAAGTGATTAAGTAATAAAATGTTATACGTGAATTAGAGTCCTGGAGTTACATTCTTAATGTAAGATTTGTCAATTTAAAACCCTCCATCTCTTAACTACAGTATATGCTAATTCTGCTCAGCCCTTTTTCTATGTATGTTCTGTTCTACTCTTTTTTCATTTCATCAGATTCTCTAATAACAGTTTCCTTTCCTCCATCATCCATCTCTCTCCTTTCGGGCTCCCTCCCTCCTCTCCGTTCTTCTCTGAAGCACATGAGAAATGACACTGGGCAAGTGCTTGTTGCTTTTATTAATCCTTTAAGCTTCCTACGGGAGGAACAGATGCAACTACTCCCAATCAAATCAACGGCAGTAACTCCCAATTGCCATATCTGTATACTGCTTAAATGTGTTTCATTTTTTACACACTCAATCAAAAACAGATATACCCACACATACCCACCAGGCAGACACTTTGTTGAATAGCCTTGGCTCCAAATGGCCGGGGCTCTGCTAACCAGCCTGCTGCAGGAACAATTCATGGACTGCTCAGTCATATGGAACTCTAACCCACGGGCCTGTGGAACAGCCCCGGTCATAAACTATCCCACACACACACTCATGCAGCTATCCCCTCAACACACACTCTCACTCTCTGTCTTCAAGCAGACCATAAAATCACTGCGACAGATGAAGGCAGGGAACAGTGTTTTTGTGCTGTTTTGCCCGTCACAGATTTCCATTACAAAGTCTTGCCATGAGTCTGGGAGAGCGAGGACCTATTGAAAAACGGACAGGCTACAAAATGCTGCTAGTCAGAGCCCATCAATGTTGCGTTTTCCCCGCTGAATGGCTTGTCAGTGAAGGGTGGAGATGGGCTTTGTGTGAGAGGTAGGACTGAGCTGTGTTGGGCTAGACAAAGGGTGGAGAGCTGATGTCAACTCCAGAGAGTGCATTCAAGGTTCATCATCTGGTGCGTTAGAAAGCCTCTGAAATTTTCTTCTTTTCTTCTATTCCCAAGCTCTCCTCTCCCCCTTTTCTTCAGACCTTTCAGCTTTGTTCAGCATTTTCATCCAATCAATTTTTTCAGCTTGTGCATCTTTTCTTTTCCTTGCATAAATGAGAAGAATGCAGTGCTCTCATGTACATTAGTGTTATTGTGCAAATAGTGGGTGCAAATGCAGTAACTCTCTGGCAGTTTTATCTCCTGAATAGCAGGATTATTTAAGGGCTGCCTTAACAGTCGCTGATTTATCGGTGTGTTTGATGGAAGCGGAGCAGGCTTAGGAGAAAATAAATCATATTCCTGAGTTTGAATGAAAACAAAATATCAGCAGAGAAGGGGGACTGCAGGACAATCAGACTCTACCAAACCCCTGCCTATCTCACATATTATGTGGAAAATTGCACAGGCACATTCAGGGACATTCAAGAAAAAATGACATCAGTCCAGTGTTTGCTAAAAAAATACAACTATATGTGTTTTACTGACAAGTACTGTAACCCTGTCGCCATGCAAATATCAGGAGTCTTCCTTATAAATTAAAGGTGCAACTGGCATGGCATTGTTTGAGCTTCCCCATCTTCACGAGGGGAGGTCAGTGTGTTGAAAGATGGAAGGGGCTCCATTGGTCAGGCATGCATTGAGATACTGGGGAATTGGCAAACTCTGAGGCACAAAGGCTGTTTTGAGGGATGGATTCATGGGTCTGTCAGCTTAACTGACACCAAAGCAAAAGTTTACAACTCAGCAAACTCGTAAATAACCCGCAAATATTTTGTCCTTCATCTCAAGTGTCGCAAGTAAACAGCAGAATTTGCTTAGCTGCCTTTGAATGGTCAACTCAATGCACTTCATGTTGTGACAGCATATTTTATTATTGCAAAAGTTCAACCAGGTTCAACTTTTGCCCTGAGAAAACCCTGCTTGTTCCTTTTCTCATTGAGTCAACACATTGATCTCTTTGAAATAAGGTCTGAACACACCCAAATGGGTAGTTCAGGGTGGACTGTGAGAACAAAAGCTGCCTGCGGCTGCTATTAACTGGTTCATGTTTATTTGAGAACATGCATGGCTAAGTAAGAAAAAACATATCAGAATAGACAAATTGGATTTGGGCTGTAGATAGATCTCAAAGAACATTATAGCCCTGCGTGTCCCAGTTTGCTTAAAAATGAGCACCGTGGTAAACTGCGGGTCCCATTTTCAAACCAATTTTCTCGGAATAGGGGCCCAAAGTTGCAGAGCAGAGTCCAAGGCATGTTCATCTAGCCATATGAATTGGTGCAACAATTTGCAGCTTCATTAGCACTTTGGTTCGTACTCTGTTCCCAGTCAATCAAGCAATATTAGCTCCTTTAGACCATGAATGCAATTTTCCCCAAACCTTAACTTGTAACTTCCCTGAGCTAATCCTTAACCCTTAAAGACCGAGAGCGCCGTCCACGGTGTGGTTTGCGTATCAGTCATCTTAGAAACTTTATTTTTTAATTTGATTCAGTCACAGTTAAGCTATTTAGCTATATACTTTCAAGGACATTTGCATTCAGTGACAGTAGAAAAAACAGGCATTTCCCAGCAAACTGCAGCACATTAGGGCACTGCCTTGATCAGAGTACAGACAGACAATCACAAGCGTGTTCTGTTCCTTTAGGGAGAGAACATCCTGAGCTTTATATGCTCAAAAGTTATAACAACTCTCAGGATTTCAAAGGACTCTAAATTGCGTATTTGTGCAAATGTTGCTGCCTTAGGCCCACTGCATGCTGGGAAAAGCTCAGGCCATCATTGATTAAAACACAGATGGATGGATTGTGTAACGGAAGGCATCCTCGCGTTTTAAATATGGATACAACGTGTAAGAAGAAAGCAAAAACTGAAAAAATAAAATCTTAGTGACTGATTACCATTGGATAATAAAACTCCACAGAAATCAATTAACATCTTAAACACTGACATTTATTTGGCTACACATACACACACACGCTTATAAAGGATTTACACTCCCTCAGTTTGACATTTATTTGGCTGTTCATACTCACCGCCTTGCTTCACTCTGTTGCTCTGTCTCATCCAAGTGAGAAATGAGCAGCAAGCCTGATCAATGGCACATTCATACAGCGGTGTTACACTCAAACGAGTACCCCTCTGTGAAATGACACAGCAGTCTGCGCGGCGCCATAAATTTGCCTTGTTTAAACACTTATTCCTAACTCCTGCAAGAGGCAGCGCTCTTGTCCTTTATTTAAAGGGAAATGAATGTGAGAAAGGAAAGATGGGGGGATGTAAAGAGGCAAAAAGGTTGTGTTTGTTTTTGATTCCCCTAGAGGTGTTTTAAGACTCTGTGTGAATCAGTTGGCTTGTATGTGTGTGTTGGTATGCCTGTGTGTGGCAGTCGGTACACATATGGAGACCATTATGATGCCCGGATACTTGGGACTGCCAATTTCTGTTCAAT